>JAKGSA010001732.1:0-31962 GCA_033558755.1 Philaethria dido | reverse complement strand
AAAAAAAAAAAAAAAAATCAAATTAAATGCACTAAAGAGTAACATTATTACGAATAACTCAAAAACTACTCGTCAGACCTTAACTAAATTTAAGGAGAACAACATAAGACGCACTAGCTATCATATACAAAAGGAATCATCTAAATTGGTTCAGCCAGTCAAAAGTTATGCGGTAACAAACATAAAAACAGCCAAATTAGGGGCTTCCTTTTTTGAGATTGGTTACAAAGATCATCTTTGCGATTACCAAATTTAGTCTCTTTCGTAACGTTATCTTCCACATATGTATGTAAAAAGTGTCCCAATTTTTGCAACTTTCAATTGAATATTTATACCCGGAAGATTATCTGGGTCCAAGATCGCACTGGCATCTTTGAGATATTGCCCAGTGTCAATACTAGTTTATGACGATTACGATTTGTTTGGTGGCGTAATCGATTTATCAGTTCGATGCAATTAGAATTTTGAATATTAATTTCAGTAATTAAGTTGTGAATAGAGTTGTTTTTATCAAAATCGATATACTCGTAAGGATATGAATGTATAATACAATAGTCATTAATAGTATAAGAATAATACTAAGATTTTGCAAAAAAAAGATCACATTAGAAGCACTAGCTATCATACATATAAATCATCAAAATTAATTTCTCCAGCAAAAGGTTTTATACACCCTACAAAAAATCGGAAATAAATAACAGAGTAAGTAGTCATAGAGGAGAATGTAGTGTCCAAAAACTTGTTCTCTACTTTCATCCCGAAAATTAAGGCCTCAATTCGGCGGAAAGTGGGGAACGGATGATGAAGTGGGGAACATGTCTTACACTTTACAGTGTCTAACATTAGGTTCTCAGGTTCTCTGTGCCTACCCTTCTACGAGAGGGGATATATCGTGAAGCCAAACAAATATTAAGGCATGGCTGTTGAAAGGCGTAACACGACGGTCTATATTACATGAGCGAAATATTAAAAATTATTTAAATATTATCATTACCCCTAATAGGAATCGCACTCACTCGCTTACAAATACTATCGCATTGCAACATAACCTCTCAATGGCCTCATAGTTTAAAAAAAATATAATAATTATTATAAATAAAAAGCAGTTTCAAACAGGTTTTTCAGTATTGCATGGATTAGTTCAACATTTTTCAGTTACCATTTCAGCAAGAGGTTCGAATAAAATAGCGAATATGCGAATATTACGCGCGCTCTACTAACAAATTAGAACATGTTGTTAATAATTTACGAAGTGCTATGAAATATTTCATAGTTGTAACAATTTTTAAGTGTTATTTAACTGTCACACTTAGGTAATGAGTGTTTAGATGTTAAAGACTGAGTTATTAAAAAAATAAGTTAATTTTTATGCAATCTAGTCTAGTCTAGTCTAATAGAGGCCATCGTGGCGCAGTGGAACAGTGTCAGACTTTAAATGCGGTTGTGAGTTCGATTCTTACTTGAGGAAAGTGTTCTGACACTACGTTATCTTTGACTACCCTGCTATTTCATATAAAGCGTTAAGCTGTATTCTTTTGCTTTATAATAGAGATTTTAGAAAAGGCCTGTTGTGGCGCAGAGGCACAAGCGTGCGACTGAAAGCGCGACAGGTAGTGGGTTCGATCCCCACTCCAGGAAATGGAATTTTCTTCATTTCCTTGGTTTGGCAAAGGCAGAACGCGGCGTTGAGTTCCTTCACTCAGCACGTAATGCCTCAATTCGGCGGAAAGTGGGGAACGGAGTGTCTTAACATTAGGTTCCCTCTGCCTACCCTTCTATATGCGGGATACAGCGTGAAGCTATGTATGTATGTCAGTTTAATTTTTTTGCAATCTAGTCTAGTCTAGTAGATACCATCTTGGCGCAGTGGAATAGTATTTGAATGAAAACGTGATTAGTTATGAGTTCGATTCACACTTGAGGTAATAATCATATTCAACTTATTTTCATTTAGCCGCACTGGTAGGACATAAGGTAGCGTTTAGTTTTTCCATATGACACGCAATATATTGAAATTGGGTGACAAGACATGGAGTGTTTTTGCACTAAGTTTTCGTGAGTTTAGATAAACAAATAAAAGTAAAGAAGGTGGGATAGCACTCTCACAAAATCAGTTTTTAATTTTTCGTTAATAAATCACAACCTAGTAATACTCGTATTTAAGAAATTTTTAATAAAGGTTCTCTAAGAGAAAATTATTTACCATAAAATGCCGAAAATAGGCCTCCGTTTGAGGCTTAAATTGAACCTAGGACTCACTCAAAATTCATATTCATTCATTTCATATGCTTATAAATACTATATTATATAATAATATAATAGGATAATAATATTTTAAATATGTAGCAGAAAATAATATTATATGTAACAGTTCCTCATTTAAGGTTTCTTTCCACTCACATTATTTAAATAGCTTCCTAGTAACACAAAGTAGGACGTGTTTGGTAAATAATTGCGTTCAACGAGTTATTGCAATAATTATTATTATGATTGAATACAGTATTCAGTGCAAAAAAATCATAACACTGTGATCTTTCGGCATGCAAGTTGTTACGAATTATAAGTACTAATTGTACTAGATACTCGTATATAAGATAATACGCGGCGTTGAGTTCCTCTACGGAATATATAACGTCTCGAATTATTGTTTTATCTTCCTATGATGGACAAAGTGTGTCTAAATAGACGAGTAGTGCAAATTTAGTAAAGGAAATGACATCACTATATTCGTTTTAATATTTTTTTTTAACTTCACTCTGTAACCCTCATATAGCAGGGTAGGCAGAGACCTAGTGTTAAGACACTCCATTCTCTTTCAACAATTCCATTCCCCACTTTCCGCCGAATTGAGTCATTGCGGGTTGAGTGGCGGAACTCAACGCCGCGCTTTGCCTTGTTACCAAACCCAAGAAATGAAAATACTAAATTTTACATTTCCTGGAGTGGGAATCGAACCCACAACCTTTCGTGTTTACAGTCACACGCTTGTGCCTCTGCGCCACGACAGGCGTTTTAAATCATATGAAAAACGTAATGAAAAAGAACAGTAAAAATGTATGAAAATATTTAATAACGTGAAATTTAGAGCGCAGCAGGATTCGAACCTGCGCTTCTTATAAACAAAAAACGATATCCTGCTATGAGGAAAAAAATGAAGGTAAAGAATTACAAATCAAAACATAGCGAAGTTCTTCTTAAAATTGTTTTTTTTTTTCAAACTGAAATTTCTTAGTATAAACGAAACTAACACTTTTTAAAAATAAAAAATAATAGTAATCTTACAGTATTTTACTTTATAAATTTTATATAATTAGATTTTATGAAATATCTCTCGTTTTAACACTAGGTGTCTTAACACTAGGTTCTCTGGTTCCCTCTGTCTACCCTGCTATATGCGGGATACAGCGTGAAGTTTAAATTGTAAAAATCAGTCAAATCACGTGTCTCTACATACACCACGTGTCGTAACTTAATCTAAGTGACTTTTTTTTTTATAACGCAGGGGAAATCTTCCAAAGATACCCGATAGGGGAAGCAGCCGGGTTATGTGGGATTTTTACCCACGAAAACCCCTGCAATTGCCATCCTCAACCTAAGTGACTTGCTGAAATTTGATTCGACCGTATCCTGTCATCGTATTTATTTGACATTTTCCTTTTATAGTATTTATCTTCTTTTCAAGAATGAACGGTGAGCAGAATGTATTGACACTAGGCTCTCTGACCACTATGATTAGCAGGAAAAAGTGTTATAATGAAAAAAATCTCTATATAATAATATTGTTTTTGTTCTTATAATTTGAGAGTAAGCAGAGAGAATATAGAGTTTAGTGACCGAGGTCTCCTGTCAATTTTTAATGGCGTCGGGCGACGCAATCATGTTGTTTTATGTAAGGTTAGGTAACCTTTTAAATGAATTATTCTAAAGTTTCATTTCTTTTGTTGCAGGTAACTATGACATTGAAGATTTATTTCTTCCAGATATGTAGGTGTATGTCGAAAAAGTAAGCTTAATTCAACTTAAAGAGGTAAAATGAGCTTATCTTTCTACTTCTACCTGTTGGTAGTTTATATATCTACTTCAATTATAAATTACCATCCTGTCATACCCATTTCTATTCCAACTCCTTTACTGTGAGATCTGCGATTCTTTAGAACGAACTTGTTACCGAAGTTCGACATTCAACATCATTTCTTTAAAAGTCGTCTTAAAGAATACTTATTTAATTAAGAGCATTAATGTGTCCTTATCCGTTTATGTGGTATATATTTTGTTACGTATATAAGTATGTGTATATGTATTGATATGTATGGATATATATGTAAGGATTTTGTTTGGTGGTAGGAGGTTCGTCCTCGTCTGGCTCACGACCACTATCATGTCAAAAGTGAACCGCCAAATATCTTACATAAACTATGTTCGGTTCGGTGGCTTGTAAGCCAGGTTTCCCCTATCCCACCCATCCTTTCCCCCCCAAAATGTGGTGGTTCGCGATATGGACTACATTATCCTCCCTTTTCAATGCATGCACTCGGGTTGGCTGCACATCTAGGTACATCTCTTATGTTATATAGATGTTCATGGGCGAGGTAACTACTTAATCAGGGCTGGGTCACTTCTGCTCGTTTACACCCATCGGTATCCATAAAAAAAAAATGTAAGGATATATATGTGGGGCTCAAAATCATATAAAAATCATATATATACATATTTTTATATGATTAACTCTATATAATCTGCACTTATTTTATTTATTTTTATACTGATTTCCCACTTTAGCGCTATTCCTTTTCCTCTTTTCATTTTATTTGTCCCTATAGCACTTAGAGAGGTTGTCTGTAAAGGTTTGGCTTGAAGCCGAAGACCGCCTTAACTTTGCATACAGATACATGAGTTCATATTATTATTTCCTCTTTTTTATTTTATATTTTATTGTGTGTGCAATAAGATTGTTCATTCTGTTGTTCTGTTCTATTCTATTCTACTCAGTTTTTCTTCTATTCAACAATAATAAATTCCTATTAAATCAGAAATTCAGAAAATCCTGTCCTTGAGTACCTACGTATCAAATTTCAGATTTCTAAGTCAGTAGTTTTTGGCTCTGCGTTGTATAATAAGTCACTCACTCTCAGTAACATAGATTTTTTGAACCTACAACCGTTGCACACATTTAATATGCCCCCAATTACACCGCGTTTTTAACAGTACAGTAATTTATTACGTTGCACTCGAAAATTGGTCATGTATCAAACAATAGACATATTAAAATAGTTTAGTCATTGTGAAAAGTTCTCACGCTGAAATAGCCAGGCGGTGAAATCAATTTAAATTATGTATTAGAGATCATGACAAAATGTAATTTGGTGGTAGGAGGTTCGTCCTTCCTCCGTCTGGCTCGCGATGCACTATCGCTGTCAAAAGACGAACCGCCAAATATCTTGCCCCTTGATGTGTTTCGGTTCATTAATGTAAGCCAGGGTTTTCCCCTTTCCACCATCCTTTCCCCAAAATGTGGTAGTTCCGATATGGACTACTACATTATCCTCCTTTCCATCTGTATCTATCTAGGTTGGCGCTTGCGCATCTAGTACATCTCTTGTGTTGTAGATGTTCATGGGCGAAAGGTAACCACTTACCATCAGGCGGTCCCTTCTGCTCGTTTGCCATCCGGTACATCCATAAAAAAAAAAAAGAAAAAAAATCGTTTGACTGAAATGGTCTGAATTTCGAAAAGGAAAAACTTCTTTGTTTTTTTTTATAATATTCTGATCACTACGGACACGGGATTTGGCACTTTTTGTCAGCTTTTTCTCTATATATTTACTTAACTAAGCTTAGGAAATTAGATTACTTTTTAAAGGAGAATATAGAGTTCTTTGGTTTTAGTTGGTTGGTTGGTGTGGTTTTGGTTAGTAGTCATAATTTATCAGAAAGAATTTGTTTTTATTGAACTGGCAGAAACTTTATCTGTAATTTCAAAATAGTATTGTCTGGCCTTGGCAACGCCTATCAACGCGCAGAGGCGAAGCGTGCAACTGTAAACGCGACAGGTTGTGGAGTTCGATTCCTCAGGAAATGGAAATTTTTCACATTTCCTGGGTTTGAAAAATAACAAGGCAAAGCCTGCGCATTGCATTCCACTACTCAGCAGGCAATGCCTCAATTCAGTGGAAAATGGGAACGGGTGTCTTAACAGTAGAATTTCCCTCACTGCCTATATGCAGGACACAGCGTGAGAGTTAAAGAAGACATCTATGCAGCGTTTGGGTATACATGGTAGAATTATGTAAAGATCATTATTAACTTCGCGCGCTCTTGTTGTACTGGTCCTACCTGTTTGATTGCATCACTTACACTGTGAATTCATTTTAACTAAAGGGCTTTCTAATAAACTGCGTAAGGAAATTTAAAAAAAAGTCAAATATTTAATTATTAATTTTAGTAATTACTTAATTTTGATTCTAAGATTTTTACCATAGCGTGTAACAACGCCGTGCTTTCTCTTGCCCGAAATAATTTATATATTATTTGTCCTCTGAAGATCGAATTCACAACCATCGTGTTCACGATTATAGTTATATATATGACCATAAAAGCTAAAATTGGTATATAGGCTTAATGAGCAATGGCAGGGAGTAAGTACTGAGGAGAAAATTTTTGAAAATTCCTACAGAAACTGGAAAATCTGGGTTTGTAGAAAACAGGTTTTTATTGCATAAGTTATTCTTATATGTAAAGGAATATAAACAAGATCCCACTACAATGGCACCGAATATACTAAGCTTCACCTATCTGTCCATCTTTATAAGCCTATATGTTATTCTGATCAATTTTAAACTATATTATTTTAAAGTTTGCGTCCCTAGATCCATTCCGGTAGTAATTTTTTTGCGTTGTCATTGGCGGAACAAGCGTGCGACTGTAAGACGCAGCAGGTTTGGGTTCGATTTCCTCGATGGGTACATTTTTCCTGGTTTGATAGACGAAAGCGCGGGCGTAGAGTTTCCACCACTCTACACAATGCCACAGTCCAGCGGAAAATGGGAACAGGTGTCTTAGCACTAGGTTCAATCAGCCGACCCTGCTATGTATGTATGTATTTTATTAAAAATTATAATAAAAATATGCTGACCTTGCTTTTATATAAGATTGTCAATTATTAGGTTGTTTTGTACTTAACTTATGAAGTTTACTTCCTTATAAATTATCAAATATGTAGAAGGAAAAAATAGGTAAAGGTTATAACTAAGATTTTAGCAAGAAAAGAAAATAGATATCAAATAAAATATATTAAAATTATTATATTAATATGAATAACACAGAAACTACTCATCAGATGTTTTCCAAACTTAAACGGCTATAAGCTATGGCTACATCAGTAGCTCTAACTTTATTGAATAACCTAATTTACCCAAAAAAAAACATATTAAAATTGATTCAACTGGTAAAAAATGTGTGGTTTATATGTTATAAAAAGAAATTACAGTCGAATTGAGATTTTTTTTTATTCTTTTCGGTTAAAAATACGATACATACAGTAAGACAAAATAAATACGATGAATGGAATGACATGTATATATATATATATATTTTAACTTCACGCTGTATCTTGGTAGGCAGAGGGAACCTTAGAACCTAGTGTTAAGACACTCCGCTCCCTTTCAACAAATCCGTTCCCCACTTTCTGCCAGATTGAGGCATTGCGTGTTGAATAGCGGAACTCAACGCCGCGCTTTGCCTTGTTACCAAACCAGAAATGAAAGTACTAACATTTCCTGGGTGGGAATCAAAACCACAACTATCTCGCTTTACGATGCGCGATACCTCTGCGCCACGACAGGCACGATATGTGTTTTTAATTAATTTAATTTTGGCGGTATAAAATAAAACAAATTTAGCGACACGTGTGCAAGTTTCAAGCAAATGACGACAAGAAGGGTTTTTTTTTTTCATGGATAACGGATGGCAAACGAGCAGAAGGACCACCTGATGGTAAGTGGATACCTTCGCCCATGAACATCTACAACTTCCAGAGATGTTGTAGATGCGTTATAACCTAGAGGATACAGATGGAAGGGAGGACAATGTAGTATTCCGTTCTCGGAACCACCACATTTTTGGGAAAAGGATGGGTGGGAATGGGAGAAACCTGGCTTACATGCCATCGGGCAGGCTACATCATAAGGTATTTGGCGGTTCATCTTTATTTATGATAATGGTCGCAGCTCAGGCTGAAGTTCAGCCTCTACCTGCTTTAAACCTCATAGTAGAAGTTTCATAGTAGAGTGGTTGAGTTTCTTGCATTTTAGATAGACCAAGGATATAAAGCGCATTAACAAAAAATATATATATGTAGGAAAAGATACTCTGTACTCCGTTCCCTCAATTTCAGGACATATCTTTAATTTCTGCTCTTTCTTTTTGAAAACATATTTAAATATATTAAATTTATATTACTATTTTATTACAACACGGCTTTATTTTCAAAATATATCCTCATAGAATCATTAAATAACTCTATTTTTTTAACCTCACGCTTTGTATCCCGCATATAGCCCAGGGGTGGAAGGAACCAGAACCTAGTGTTAAGACACTCCATTCTCTTTCAACATTTCCGTTCCCCCACTTTCCGCCAAATAAGAGGCATTGCGTGTGGAGTAGAGTCCAACACCGCGCGCTAAGCCTTGTTACCAAACTCAAGAAGTGAAAATACTAAATTTTACATTTCCTGGAGCGGGAATCGAACCCACAACTTGACGCGTTTACAGTATTAAATAACTAACTACTTGTTTTATATTTATGTACAGTGTATATATTTAATTGCGTAGACTTAATATATGAGTCACCTACAAGCTGCCGAGGCCGCCGGATTTTAGTGTTTCATCTGGCGAAAGGCTTAACAAAATATTTCAATTATTTCTACATACTGTAAATGTATAGAAGAGCATTTTATGGATTATATGGCTGGGTGAGGGCCCCTCAACAGTGTCAAATTGACCCATATGTAGACTTTATATAAAGGGGCCCCCTTAAAATGCATTAAAGGTTACCTCAAAAGTTCGAAGCAAATCTCTTCTAAGCAGGTCGAAATCGTAATTTAACTTAATAGTCATTAAGAAATTTTCGAAATAATAGTTATTTTAGAATAGGTAATTCATTTAAAAATATGTATATCTATATAAATAGAAAACACTTGCGTTATTCAGTGACTGATAGACAACGTACAGACGAAATTACTGGCATTAGAAAACTGAAATTTGGCATGTAGGTTCCTTGGGGAGTGTAGGGGAGTACTAAGAGAGGAGTTCTTGAAATTCCTACAAAAACAGGATTTCAGGTTTTATCGTCCTCGCAAACGAAGTCGCGGGTTACAGCTAGTCTAGCATTTTAACAAATTAACCTTGTTTTTATATTTATGACAATTTCTTAATATCTTGTATGGTCTTAAGGATTGTTTGAATGTTTTAATCTCACAATAAAATGTTGTAACTAATTCTAAATGTTTATTTTAGAGATTTTTTCAAGCACTGACACAAACTTCACCTGACTTTAAACGCCTTTGGTTGTAGGTTCTATTTCTACTTGAAGGAATAATTGTATTTAAATTATTTTTATTTCTCCACTCTCCTAAATTTCCGCTACTCAACACGTAATGTCTATACGTCGGGCAGAAAGAGGAGAACACAGTGTGTTAACACTAAGTTCTCTATGAATACCTTGCTATGTGGGAAAAAGTGCGAAACCCAATTCTAAGAATTGTGTCTTTGTTAACGCCTGTCGTGGCGCAGAGGCACAAGCGTGCGACTGTAAACGCGACAGGTTGTGGGTTCGATTCCCACTCCAGGAAATGGAATTTTTCATTTTCCTGGGTTTGGTAACAGGCAAAGCGCGGCGTTGAGTTCCACCACTCAGCACGCAATACCTCAATTCGGTGGAAAGTGGGGAACGGAGTGTCTTAACATTAGGTTCGCACTGCCTACCCTGCTATATGCGGGATACAGCGTGAAGCAAGTACTATGTTATGACCTATGACTATAAGCCATGAAATGGTTTAAAAAAGTCGTAGGTATGACTTTTTTTACACCATAAATCGTTAGTAAACATAACGATAACTGTAGATTTACAAAATTTTACGTACCCATAAGACCAGCTAAGCTTCTTTACATGTTTCACAAAGATTATTCATAAATGACATATTCATACATTTGATTAATGCAAAAAATTGAAGCTATGCACTCATAATTTAAAAGGGAGCTTTTCAAGGTTTCATTTCCGCATTGGTTGGTAATTGTATTTATATATTCATATATATTAATCAGACGCATATATGTATTTCACTTTTAATATGTATTTTCCTTCTACGGTCAGTTGTTAGGTTATTAATGTAAGTAGAACACATTAAATACTAAATAATAGGCTTTGACGCACTTGGAAGTTGTATATTGCCATTTTTAACGCATAGCAGGGTAGTCATAGAGAACAGAGTGTCAAGACACTGCGTTCAAAAATTTTTATACGTTTTTTAAATATGATTTTTGAATAAAATTCCCTTCAGTGGGAATCGAACCTAGAGTCAATCTCTTTTACAGAAAAACCGTACTTTTACTGTCCCAAACAGCCACAATGGCCTCTAGATGTGTATAGTAATATTATAGAGAGATAATTTATTAATATATATATATACGTCATGTCATAACAGCATGTTACCAATTTTACGGTAAGGCTGAACAAAGACTTATATCTAGATTTGAAATTAAATTAAATAAATTATTTAAAAATACATTGCGCATATGTAATTTAGTTTCTGTAACAACTGTTTCCCTCGTTTTAGACTAAATTAATAAAGTAAATATAACAATTACTAAACGCCTGTAGTAGCGCAGAGGCACTAGGGTGCAACTGTAAACGCGACAGGTTGTGGGAATGTAAAAGTTTGGTATTTTCATTTCCCGAGCTTGGTAACAAGGCAAAGCGCGGCGTTGAGTTCCGCCCCTCAACGCGCAATGCCTCAATCCGGCGGAAAGTGGGGAACGGAGTGTCTTAACATTAAGTTCTCAGGTTCCCAGAAGCTAAAAAAAACTCTAATTCTTCTCCTCTGTATAAGACATATATTACATAAATATATCGTATAAATGCATTCACATGCATATCAGGTGGTTCACACGCACTGTTGTAACGTCCGTTATAACGACCTTCGTATCGCTACCGTTCCCCATCTAGTTAAGTTCTCATAGATTTATTTCCGTCGACCTAGAAATTACATTATATTATTAGTCATATATTGTATACCTTCACCTTATTTCGTTTTTGAATATATTATAATTATTATTCCATTTATATATACAGTAAGGACTGCATCATAATATTATAAGAATCAGAAAATTTAGTGTAAAAACACTCAATTTTTCTATTTGGACGTGTACCTGTGTAGCGTGTGTGCACATAGCTATTTAATTTATATCCAAAATTGGTAACTACATTTTTGTAACAAGATAGTCGTGCTCGATATTGTAAGATGTATGTACTTCTAGTCATTCTGCAGAAAGCATAAAGAGGCGTGAAATTGGATTTGTTGTTTGTTCTGGCATCTCATATAATATTTAAGTAACTAAATATAAAATACCTAGCAAAGTTAAATTTGGTTACCCTGACGTGATTTGAACACGCAACCTTTTGTTCTGGAGTCAGTAAATTCAAGACATTACGAGTTGAGCGACGGAACTCTGCGCCGCGATTTATCAAAGTCAAGTCAAATAATTTTATTTAAAATAAGAAGTTACAAGCTGGATTTTTTGAACATCAAATAATTTACCACCAGTTCACTAAATTTAATGTCTCAGACCTGAGAAGAACCGGCGGAAGAAACTCAGCGGGACTTTTTTTTTCCCCTAACAGCAAGGTAATCAAAGAATTTCGTGATAAGACACTCCGTTTTCAGCTTTTTGCCCGAATTCGTTGCCTTACCAGAGCAAATATATAGAAATAATTTAAATGTGATCAATCCCCTGAGTTAGTATTGAACTCACAATCAATCGCGTTTATAGTCAGACACTGTCCCACTGCGTCACGATGGCCTTTACCTATTTGCAAGCATAGATAAAACGCGGCGTTGAGTTTCGCCACGTAACTCTCAAGATCTCAAATACAAAGGGTACAAAGCGGCGTACGCTTTGTCTTGACCCTAGGTTCACCGTGACTGTCCTGCTATGTTGAATAAAGCGTGACGTTGCTACCAACTATTCTATGTAAGCATAGAAATCAAAAAGATATCGCTGATTAGCGACATCACTGTGTTTTTTTTGTTTTGTTTTGTAGTCATATTAATTATGTTTACAGCCTTATTAATATTATTAATGTAAAAGATTCTGAGGATAAATGAATGAGTACTTATTACTCTTTCACGCAAAAACTCCTGAACAAATCTAGATGAAACTTTACTGTGATATTGCTTATACATAAAAATAACACATAAAGATTATGCGAATTTCATCACATTACAACGATAAATATCTAATATAAGAAAAATAGCTTCATATAATGTCCCACGAAGTAGGGTAGTCAGAGTGCTAGGTGCTACCCTACTCAAGTGTCAAGACACTCCGTTTACCGCTTTCCGTTCAAATTTGAAACATCTAATTTATTATAATTTGTATATTAATTTAAGCTAGAAGTAACAAGAATATTTCGTAGTTCATCTCATGTGCGTGCATATAATGGTCTGTGTTGCAAGTTGAGAAGGCGGTCGGTGGAAAAACTTACATTACGACACTATGTGACATTCTTGCAAATATGTTTATACATTATAAATATTATATTACTAAGGTGTTTACGAATTGAGGCTATCGTGGCGCAGTGGGATAGTGTCTAACAGTAAATGGGAGTGATTCTGGGTTCAATTCCTACTCGAAGTCATGATTATGTTTAAATTATTTTCATTTGGCTTGACAAAATGCGGGATTGAGTTACACCGAACACGCAATGTCTTGATATCGAGCTGGAAGTGAAGAAAGAAGTGCCTTACCTTTCTGTGATATGCTTTGAGGGTAAACGCGTTAAGTTGGGCACAATAGTCACATTTTCGCGCTGTATTCCGCATACGCACATAGCAGGGTAGGCAGAGGAAACCTGAGAGCCTAGTGTTAAGATACTCCGTTCTCTTTCAACAATTCTTTCCGCTGAATTGAAGCATTGTGTGCTGAGTGGTGGAACTCAACGCCGCGCTTTGCCTTATTACCAAACCCTGGAAATAGAAATACTAAACTTTACATTTTCTGGAGTGGGAATCTATAGTATTGTAAAGTTATTCTATATCCGTAGTTTTTGCTTGATAAAATAACAACCATCCTTATTAACTTTCGCATTTCTTATATTAGTAGGATATTGTAAGAAGTCATGAATATGTGTAATCTAAAATGAACTTAGAAGGTTGATAGGTAACAGATATATAAGGTAACGCTATCTTATACTAGTTGGCTTGTCTCTATGCAAGGGCTAAGTTTTAATTTACGCTTTAGAAAAAAGCTATCGGAATTTAAAGTCAAGATATTCTTTAATCACATATATATAAAAATACATATAATTGAACCTTTTTTGAAATCGGTTAACAAACAGGACAAGTTAAATAAAAGCTTGTAAACATAATTTTAGGAGAGAGCATTACTTAAATTTAGCTTCGCACTGTATCCCGCACATAGCAGGGTATGCAAAGGGAACCTGAGAACCTAGTGTTAAGACACTCTGTCTTCTTTTAATATTACCGTTCCCCACTTTCCACTGAATTGAGGCATTGCATGCTGAGTGGCGAAACTCAACGCCGCGCTTTACCTTGTTACCAAAGCGTGGAAATGAAATTAAAAAATATTATTTACTATTTTCATTTCCTGAAGTAGGAATCGAACCAACAACCTATCACGTTTATAGTTGCACGCTTGTGCCTCTGCGGCACTACAGGCGATAATTAGATTTAATGCGTATTAATAAATTTAATATAAACAAACAAAAACAAAATTAAAAATTCTAGACTTAGCATAAATAGAGCGGCGCGCCCTTCGACCGGGTCCGGCTCGGGGTTCCGGTAAGAAACAACGAGTCATAAATTATGGATATGCCATAAATTTTATATTTATTTACAGCATTGCAGGGTAGTTGGAGAATCTAGTGTCAAGGCACTCTGTTTTCCATTTTATATATAGTAAGTTTTTTTTTATAACGCCTGTCGTGGCGCAGAGGCACAAGCGTGCGACTGTAAACGCGACAGGTTGTAGGTTCGATTTTCACTCCAAGAAATGGAATTTTTCATGTCTTGGGTTTGGTAACAAGGCAAAGCGCGGCATTGAGTTCCGCCACTCAGTACGCAATGCCTCAATTCGGCGGAAAGTGGGGAACGGAATTGTTGTAAGAGAACGGAGTGCCGTAACACTAGGTTCTCAGGTTCCCTCTGTCTACCCTGCTATATGGTTATAGCGTGAAGTTAAAAAAAATGTTTTTTTATAAAAAACACCAATACAGCGCAGTGGAAAACTTCACATTGTAGATACAATAGTAGTAGTTTCAGTTCTTATGTTCCCTGCTCGAGCTAAATAGAAAAAATGTCTAAAATCATGTTAAACAAAAAGCGGAGAACGGAGTGTTCTAGCACTAAGTTCCACTACTTAAAAAAATGTAAGTTGCGAAAACATAAGAAAATACTTACATTTCACATAGTTAATGTATCAGGATTTGAAGCCATGCGTCTTAGAATCCAACCATGAAGCAATTTTTATATTATATAATTTAACCGTTAGCTTACTTTCGTTACTTATTAATTAAATAAAATATTTATTTATATTGAATTCCGCCACTCAGCACGCAATACCTCAATTCGGTGGAAAGTGAGGAACGGAGTGTCTTAACACTAGGTTTTCTGGTTTTCTCTGCCTACCTTGCCATGTGCGGAATACAGTGTGAAGCTAACAAAAAAATATTCATAGCCAACATATTTAGAAGTTATATCGAATATAATTTGTTAAAATTTATATGTATAGTTATACACATTATATTAAAAAAATGTTTACTTTTTGCTTAACCTTAATGCACTTGGCGAGTAATTTCTTGTTAAATTATTTCTTAATATTTGATTACTACGATATAATAACATGTTAAAAGGAAGTGAATTAAATTCTTAAAGTACTTTTTGAGTGAATAATGGCTGTATTTTACGCCGGAAAGTAATAAATATGACTAAAATTACATATTAATCAGTTTAAGTTAAGTTATTACTAAATAACCTTTAAAAAATATTTACAATTTTTTACTTTAAAAACTTAATTTTGCTCTATTTATATATTATTTTTTTTTGTACGCTTTTTTCTTTACATGTACAATAGGGTGTGAGGATATAACGATGAAAATTGAACTTGATAGATTTATCGACTAGAGACTTCTCGCTTATTTAGTTGGCATATGTAATAACATAATGGATGCTACCAAGCATGCCATGCTATGTCTAAGCGATCACTAAAATGCTATGATACAGGTGTCGCTAAAATTTTATTAAATATAATAATAAATTCTTGGGATTTTTATTTGTCCACTATTCAATGTGTAATGAAAAACTGTATACCAGTATGTAAAAATATTTATATAGTTCACAAGCAGAAGAATTAATTACAAAAGCAACATATTTAAATTTATACGGAATTTCGAAGTAGCTTGATAAGTATAGGGTGTCCCAAAATTAACGCAAAGATTTGACTTTGCCGCCATTTGTGCAGTGAAGTGTTGGGCAACCCTGGAAAAAAAAAAAGCAATTTGACAGCTAACAGTATAGGGTTATTAAAATGGAGCGTTACACGATAGAACAACGTGTCTTCATTATTAAAGAATATTTCAATCTCAAAAATTTCAAAAATAGTGAAAGTTTCTTTAGCGGCTGCAGTTCGAATTCAAATCTTGCGTTAATTTTGGGACAATTCTATACGTATGTCTTGAGAGCACTTGGACGGTTAAAACCTGCGGTAGATTTGCAACTGCTAGTTTAAAAATTTTTATACATTTTGAAGTGTACTCCTTTTCTTAAAGTGTGTGTGAATAGTTAATTCTTTAAAAAATAATAAGAAAATGGTCATTCAATTTTTATTAATAGCAAAATTTATTTGTCATTGAACATTTATTTTAATTATAACTTTTTTATTTACTCAAAAAACTTTAAAGTAAATAAACATGCCTTCTCCATTTATCTTACATGACTGACTGTACAAAGTATGACACGCAGAACAAAAAAGATTTTAATATAATTTTTCAAGACAACGATTTTGTTACAAGATATTAAATGTAATCTATCAACAGACAGTCAAAATGTAATTATTTGTAACGGTTAATACTAACCTTGATATAAATAATGATTTAAAAAATTCACAACTTTATTGAGGTCGAATATTATAATTCAAAAGTGCATGATACATAGCTTCACGCTATATCCCGCATATAGGTAGTGGAGGGTAGGCATAAGGAACCGAGTGTTAAGACACTCTGTTCCCCACTTCCCGCCGAATTAAGGCATTGCGTGCTGAGTGGCGGCACTCAATGCCGCGCTTTGCCTTGTTACCCAACCCAGGAAATGAAAAACTCCATTTTCTGAAGTGGGAATCGAACCCACAACCTGTCGCGTTTACAGTCGCACGCTAGTGCCTCGGCGCAACGACAGGCGATACCTTTCTTACTTTATTTTTTTTAATATATATTTAAATTAGAAAAATAATGATACAGCCTTATGCTAGCGCAGGATAGTCAAAGAGAACCTAGTGTCATGTCACTCCGTTCTTCACTTTCCTTCTAAAATTGAAATATTACGTGTTGAGTGCCGGAAGTCAAGGGCAACGATGGTCCGTAATAGGTGGACCTTCGAAGTGTCATAGTACAGTAGTAATATGTGCGAGATAAGCTGCGCTATCTATTGGGAATGGAGAGAGGAAAGGGTTTCTGTTGATGACCCCAAGAGTAGCTCCCTTCAACCCTGCACGATACTTTCTACCATGCGCACGGACGATTTGCGCAAACGAGGTTTCCCAGCGGTACAGATAAGAATTCAAATTACAATAATTAAGATTTTGACAAAAAAAAAACGACTTCAAAGAAAATACACAAAAAATACAATTATTACGAATATCTCAAAAACAATCTCAAAAACCATATTCATCAAATCTTAAATAAATTTAAGATTTTCTGCCCATTTTATACTGGAAGTACTAGCTATCATATAGAAAAAACATCAAAATTAGTTAACCTAGTAAAAAATCATGCAATTTTAAAAAAATATAGTCGAATTGAATTTCCTCTTTTTTTGAAACCGGTCGAAAATCAATATTCCAAATATCGGTGGATATATTCATAAGGTTAATTTAAGACTATCGTACTCCCTAAGATATAGTGTTTTTAAGTCCAATAGCAATAGGTCAAGGTATAACAATAGACATGCCATGCCTTCGTGAAATGTCGCTGATTTGTTAAAGGGAAAAACTACATATATTCGCATATTATTTTGCATTTTGAAGGCGGCATTACTAGGGTAATATATGTAATCTATTTTCATTTTCTTGCTTTAGTATAATAGATAGCGAGGCGTTTAATTCCGCCACTCAATGCCTAATGTCTAAAGCAAAATATTTAAAAAATCATAGCATTATATGAATAATAAACATTATTTTTTAATTAGGTCAAATCGTAAGCAAATCAAAGTATTCATTAATATAATTGAATCCATGACCTCCATGATAAAGAATTACTGTGCATTGTATGTACAATAACAAATAGTTTTTATGAAATAAAAAGAAAGACTGCAAATAAAATGCACTAAAAAATAACTTTTTTAACTTCACACTGTTTCCCGCATATAGCGGGGTAGGCAGAGGGAACCAGAGAACATAGTGTTAAGACACTCCATTCTCTTTTAACATTTCCGTTCCCTAATTTCCGCTAAATTGAGGCATTGCGTATTGAGTGGCGGAACTTAACGCCGTGCTTTGCCTTGAAAAGTAACTTTATTACGAATAACTCAAGAACAGGTCTTAAACATTGGACCACATCAGACGCAGTAGCTATCATATAAAAAAATAAACATCCAAATACGTTCATCCAGTGAAAAGATAGACAGTATTACACATAAAAGAATACAGTCAAATGGAGAATCTCTTACTTTTTTGACATCAACGCATAAAAATTTCAACGTAGTAGAACTAAGCAAACATGCTTAGAGCGCTTGGACGTTTTCCAAGAGGTGCGGGATTGGGGTCAGGTCAAACTTTAGATTTTTTTTAGCTTCACGCTGTATCCCGCTAAAAGCAGGGTAGGCAGAGGGAACCTGAGAACCAAATGTTATAGCACTCCGTTTCCCTACTTTCCGAATTGAGGTATTGCGTACTGAGTGATGAAACTCAACGCTGCGCTTTGCTTTGTTACCAAACCCAGGAAATTAAAAATTATATTTCCTGAAGTGAGAATCGAACCCACAACCTGTCACGCTTACAGTCGCACGCAAGCGTTAATATTTAAATTAATAATATTTTTTTATTGCGTGAAACAATTTTGATGTTTTTTTTTTAATATGGTAGCTAGCGCTTCTGATAAGGTCCCACCTAAATTTGTTTGACGAGTAGTTTTTGAGTTATTCGTAATAATATTACTTTTTAGTGCTTCATATTTGAAGTCGGTTTTATTTTTTAGTTAATATCTTAATTATATTCTATATTAAATAATATTTAGTGTTTTCATTTCCTCGTTCTGGTAATAAGGCAAAGCGCGGCGCTGAGTTCCGCCACTCAGCATGTAATGCCTCAATTAGGGGGAAAGTTGGGATCGAAAAATGTTAAAAGAGAACGGAGTGTCTTAACACTAGGTTCTCAGGTTCCCTCTGCCTACCCTGCTATGTGCGGGTTACAGCGTGAAACTAAAAAAAGGGAACGGCGGTATTTGTATAAAGAACATTTTAAGAATAAATTATATTATAGATAAAGAATGTATTTTGTCTCTTTTAATATATCAGCATTTGACCCCTTGTACCATTCGATCTGATTACCGGAGGCTTGTCACTGTTCACTCGAGGACAGAGATTTCTCCCACAGATTACGTATATGACTTTTATATCCTACTGTTTCCGTTTCAATGATTAAGCTTTTTATAATGGCATTCGATTTGAGTTTTAAATTTATACTTGACACGGTGAGAAACAGACTGACTGTTAACGGAATTGGTCCATCGGGGAAATATTGAAATTATTTTCGATTACCTTGCTTTCGATTGCTTCTGATAAGGCAAAGTGCGGTGTTAAGTTCCGCCACTCAACACATAAAGTTTTGATTTGGGGTTGAAGGAATGTCTTAACGTGTTGAGTGGCGGAGCTCAGCACTACGCTTTGCCTTGTTACCAGAACCAGGAAATGAAAGTACTACATTTCCGGAAGTAGGAATCGAACCCACAACCTGTCGCGTATATATAGTATTAATTATTCAAACCACTAATATACAAGTATTTCAAAGATAAAAACTTGCGTAGTTTCTTAGCATATTACGTTGTTAATTAATTTCTATATTATACATGATTTATATAATCAAATATTTAACTTTTCGTGGTATATTTTATGTTAAATAACTTTCAAGTTGCCTAATTTAGTGTTAAGTGCTATTTACTAAGTTTTCATCAAAATAATGTAAATGTATACATATATATAGATAAGATACATTGAGGTCATTATGGCGTAGTGGGAAACGGTCTGACTATAAGCGCGAGTTTTGGATTCGATTTCTTTTCGAGGGAATGATTATATTAAAATTATTTATAATGCCTGTCGTGGCGCAGAGGCACAAGCATGCGTCTGTAAGCGCGTCAGGTTGTGGGTTCGATTCCCACTCCAGGAAATGTAAAAGTTTATGATTTCCATTTCCTGGGTTTGGTGACAAGGCAAAGCGCGGCGTTGAGTTCCGCCACTCAGCACGCAATGCCTCAATTTGGCGGAAAGCGGGGAACGGAGTGTCTTAACACTAGGTTCCGTCTACCTACCCTGCTATATGCGGGATACAGCGTGAAGCTATGTATGTAGGTATTTTCATTTCATGGGTTTGGTAACAAGGCAAAGAGCGGCGTTGAGTTCCGCCACTCAGCACGCAATGCCTCAATTTGGCAGAAAGTGGAGAACGGAGTGTTTTAACTAGAGACATTGAATGTTGAGTGCCTTAACTCTGAGAGATATCCTCGGATATGTAAATATATCTTTTTTAAATCTTTACACTGTATCCCGCATATAGCAAGTAGGCAGACGGAACCAGAGAACCTAGTGTTAAGACACTCCATTCTCTTTCAACAATTCCGTTCCCCACTTTCCGTCGAATTGAAACATTACGTGTTAAGTGGCGGAACTCAACGCCGCGCTTTGCCTTGTTACCAAATCCAAGAAAATGAAAATACTAAATTTTACATTTTCTGGAGTGGGAATATTTTATCGTTTGTTAAAAATTTCATAATTTCTTGAAGAACTATTACAAAATATAGTAACACAAATATGCAAACAAGTGTTTAACGTAAGTTACTCAAATGACTCAGAATCACGCACTTTACGGACCGTTTGAGACTAAAATTAAGTTACAGCATAACGAAGTATAGTTGCTATGAATTTTACGACGCGTGTGAGTGACCTAATGACACTATGTAACTTGCACGTAATGTGTTATTTAATCTATTTAGATATATTAAAGATATTTTGGCGCAAAAAGACCAAGTTTTATTCAAATGTGATAGGTTGTGGGTACATTGATTAGACAAATTGCGGAGTTGAGTTCCGCCCAACCTAATATGTAATGTCTTTATTTCGATCAATTGAGAACCAATGTCTTGGCGCTAGGTTCTCTTTGACTAATTTTTGTATATACCTATGTATATATATATGAGGCAATGGAACAGACACTCTGAAAACCACTATGTAAACCAAGCCATATATAAAGGACTAAACTGAACTAAAAATATATTCTTTAATGCACTTAAAAAAAATTATGGGACAAAGTAAATATCAGTGGCGAGGCGTCCATACAACTCGATTCCCACCGGCTTTTCAAAGTACAAGTATGAGACCTAAAAAAAAAGAAGCTCGCCAGTGAAATGTGGATCTCGAAAAAACAAAGTCAAATAAGGTGTGAGAGCTAAAAAAAACGCCAGAAAAATATTGGGTATAAAATTGCAAAAAACCAAGCTGTGACATCTTATAAACCTAAGAAATTACTACACACCTTGACATCATATACCGGTTTCCCTAAATATATTGGCTTTGCTAAAAATTACCGGCTTCCCTAAATATATAATACCGGCTTCCCTAAATATATACCGGCTTCCCGAAATATACATCGGCTTCCCTTAATTTACCGGCTTGCCTAACTGAAATTTTCACCCTTCGCTACTGGTAAATATACACATAGTCAACAAAGATGCACTTATCTATAGACGAGGTCTTTTTCAGTCAATCTATGGAGGTGGATGCATAAGTAACAAGTGAGATTAAAGTACTAAGAAAAGAAAGAAAACGAATCATTTCAAAATAAATCCAGTAGAAGCATTATGCTTTAAGCGAGAAAAGACTTATTAATTAACTAGTTTTATTTGAACCCGGAAACATTGCTTTTAATCAGGCACACTGCAACTGGGTCATAATGGCCTCAATATTTATGTTACTTTAGTAATATTAGCAAAAAATAAGTAGTTTTTAATAGCGTAAGCGCTATCGTAGTGTAGTGAAAGCGCGTTTGATGGTAATCGCAATGATTATGGGTTCGAACCCAATGTATTAAAATGATTATAAAATATAATAAAACGGCATACATGGCTTGGTAACAAGGCAAAGCGAGGCGTTGAGTTCCGCTACTCAACACGCAATGCCTCGAATGGGCGGAAAATGGAGAACGGAAATGTTGAAAGAGAATGGAGTGTCTTAACACTAGGTTCTCTAGTTTCCTCTGCCTACCCCGCTTTATGCGGGATACAGCGTGAAGTTAAAAAAAAAAAAACAAATAATAAAATTATTTATTACTTATATTTTAATGGTTTATTTTCATTTCGTTGGCATGAAATTCCACCTCTCAATATATATATTGAATTCAACCGTACAGTAGACAGCGCGAGTGTCTTGACTCTCCTTGCTATACACTCTCTCTATTTCTATGTCAATTCTACTATATGAGAAAACACATAATGATTGACTGATTTTATTTGGTTGGAAAGCGGCAAACTAGTTATTTTAATGTCTAATTTTTCAAAATTACCGCCCTCAAAAATTTGCCACCCTAGGCTATAGGAATCGAATCCAATCGACATCCTCTCGTGTTTACAGTCAGACGCTGTCGTACTACCTACTTACTAATTTCACGCTTTGTCCCTAGCGGGGTAGTTAGAGAGAACGGAGCGCCAAACGCTACGGTCCCTGCATACCTCTTTCGCCTCGTCCACAGTCATTAAACTCTTCATGCATGCCCTCCGGGGGGTCCTCATGCTTTTTACGTGACCTTCCTCCAGTATCATTGATCCTGTGTTCTCGAAAGCCAACCGAGGTCTCCCCCTACCTTTCTTACCGCTCACCTTTGCATCATATATCTTTATCACCATTCTGTTATCACTCATCCTCTCGACGTGCCCAAACCAAAACAACCTGAGTACGTTTTTCTTCATTCTTACTATAACATTCTCGGTTATACCTGTCTTTCTAAGTATCTCTTCGTTGCGGATTCGGTCAGCCAAACTGACTCTATTATTATATTCTCCGAAGAGATCACATCTCTACAGCCTTCATCTACTACTGTACCACGATATCCTTTCTATTTCATTACATTGTTATATATAATTTGTAATAATTGCCTACATACGAGACTCTTTGAGACAATTTTGTAACATAATAACTTGAGGCCGCACATCTTTCGTAATTTGGGCCACAAGTCGATTTTATTTGGCCTCAACCTTAAAACTATTTGGTTTAATTTATCATATTAACAAATTCTTATGAAGAAATCATCCTCATGTGAGCAAGTGAATGACAGTTTTTATAAACGCTGAGACGGGTACGATACGATTTTTTTTGTTGTGATTTTGAATTATTGTTTTGACAATTTCGATGTGGTTTGTTTAGGTTAGATTATATCTATTTCTTGTTACTATAAATATGCTAATAAAGAGTTAAAACAATATTTATATTTTGCCATAAGTAACAATAGTTAATTAGTAAATACATAACTAGCTTTTATAAAATTTGATACATTTGGAAATAAAAAATATGTTTTTTGTATTTTATTAAAAAGAACCATATAAACGAAATATTGATAAAGAATAAAAAAATGTAAGTTTATAATATGAACAGATGAAGAATTTTAACTTACGTATTATTACAATAATTATTACAATAATTACCACCTTATTAAATATCTTCTGTGCTCATATAAACGTGCTGTTACCCATTTACCAGGGTAGTTCAAAAGAACCTAGTGTCAAGATTCTTCTTTGCTTTCCTTCCGCGATCAATACATTGCATATTGAGTGTTGAAGATAAAACAATATTTAAAAATAAAATTCAACAAAATCGTGTAATATAAACACATTACGATCCACATAGTAAAATTATATAATAGTATTTACTTCTCTAGACGGTCATTTTATAGCTCTCAAGATAATAACTCAGATCAAACGTACATGCATGTAGTAATCATAACAGAAATGGTTTTGTAAACGAGTCTTTTACATTCGGAACGCCTTTGAAATATTTTTTTGAATTTATATTGCTTTGGTATAGTGGCGTAATGGGAAGCATCGGACTGAATGGCGATTGGTTGTGGTTCGATTCTCATTCGTGGAGATAAATATGTAAAAAATATTTTTATTTTCGCGGATCTAGTGAGACAAAGCGCGGCGTTGTGTTCCGTCAGTCAACACGCCACGTTTTAAGTTCTAGCGAGAAGAAAAGTTAAAAATAATAATAATTATATAAAAAAGAAACGAATTTAAATTTAAAATATATAACTAAAACAACTCGTCCATACACTTAAAAATTGTAGTAGCTATGATAAAAAAACGATCATCAAAGTGTGATTGAACCAGATAAAAATAATGCCGTAAGTGGGAGACAGGTGTCTTAACACTAAGGTTCTCAGGTTCCTCTGCTAACCTGCTATATGCGGGATGCAGCGTGAACAGCGTAAGCACACGTAAAAAATAATACAGTCGGATTGACAACCTCCTTTCTTTGGCTTCACGCTGCATCCACATAGCAGGGTAGGCAGGAGCAACCTGGTGTTAAGACATAAATTCTCTTCTTATTCCATTCCCTACTTTCCGCCGATTTAAGGCATTGTGTGATGACTGGTTTTTGAAGTCAGTTACAACTATGAGCGCTTTGTTTTCTAATTATTACTCATTTAAATGAAACTATTTTAACTGAATTAATCGTAGTCCGTGGTCTACCTGTAGTCTATCTGTGATCACGGACTACTCATCATGTTCGTAACGTCGGGTTTCCAAAAAATACATTTCGAATACTAAAATATAAGCGATAAATCGGTTTAATTTAATATGTCAGTTAAAATTAACACAAAAAATGTTTCGTCAAATTATAACATTTGTTTTTAAAATTCATACTAACAAGTGAAAAGTAAATAAGATGATTCAAGTCAAAATCAAAGTCAAAGTCAAGTCAAATAATTTTATTCAAAATAAGAAGTTACAAGCTTCATTTTTTGAACGTCAAATAATTTACCAGTTCACTAAATTTAATGCCTCAGACCTGAGAAGAACCGGCGCAAGAAACTCAGCGGGACTTTTTTTTTTTTTTTTTTTTTAAATAAGAGTAATTATTTAAAAAAATAAAAATAAAAAATAATTGAGTAATTTTTAATAAGAGTAATTTGTTTTATTGCGACTGCAACTGTAATTTATTTTGTTAAACTCATTTTTATAACATTTTGAGTAGTTTTTATTAAATGTGACTTCACACGTAGTACATAATATTTTATATATTTTGACCTACAATTTTTTTTTATTTTAATTAGTTACATAAATCCGTATTTAAGTTGATAGGTCGATCTGCATATACAATTTTTTCAAGTAATAACATAAAGATTTCTTTATTTATAGGACAATTAAATGATTTTCGAGCAAAGCAATGAAAACAATTTTTGCAATCAAACTTAATCTTATAGAAGCCTCAAAAAATAATCTTATTGACGCCTGATTCGGAGCAAAAAATTTAAAATTTATTGAGGTTTACGTATAGAGATGAAACGTCCAGCGATAATACCACTTTTCATGAACTATGTACTATCTATACATAGATTTATTATCTAAGTGATGCCAAAAGAAATAAAATTAATGGAAAATAACAAAAAGTGATCCATTTACATAAAGAAGCTATTATGGCGCAGTGGGACAGCGTTTGATTGTAAACACGTGTGATTGTAGGTTCAATTTTCACTCATTATTATATTTAAATTATTTTCATTTCTCTGCTCTAGTGAAGCAAAGCGCGGCGTTAAGTTAAGCTGCAAAATTGATGGGATTACAGCATTTATGGCAATCAAATAATAGAATAATCCTAATGTTAGTTAAATTTATATTGTCCTTAGGTGAGAATCGAACCTACAACCTCTCTTCTAGTAAACCAATTCACTAACTACTATATCAATTAACCAAACAAATATCTTCCGTCATTAAGAAATTCAAACATAAAATAGGAGCAATAGAAAATTATATATAGCCTAATAATTACAGAAGCCAGCTACGTATTAAACTATCGATTCGAATTCACATCGACCACTGATTAGTTTGTATGGTATTACTAGGGGGTCTGCAAATGTGAGTTTCAATGGATATTCAATTAAATAAAAATATACAAAAAAAAACGTTAAAATGAAAATAATTAATTATTTTAATATATTTATTTGTTAAAATGCGGAGAAAAAACTTTATTGTAAGCCAGGATTCCCCTATTCCCACCCATCCTTTCCCCAGTATGTGGTGGTTCAGATGGCGAACTGCCGCGACCACTATATCATTTCCTTACTCACCATATTATTTCCTTTCCCTCCCATCTGAACACTAGGCCAGCAACGCATTTACAACTCCTCTGGTATTGTAGATGTCCATGGGCGAAGGACCACTTATCATCAGGTGATCCTTCTGCGCGTTTGCCATCCTTCATCAATAAAAAAAAGGCTTCTCGAGTACAAAAATATGTCCGGTCTGGATGACGAAATGTTTCAATATTTTTGTCCCTTACTTTAACCATAAGTATCAAGTATTAAATATTTTTAAATGATGGTCACTAAAGCCAATTTGCCTAGTTGTATCATTGCAAAGTCAAACGCCTCATTATTGGTTAGGCATTATCGCTTATATAATTCGCAGTATTACTAAATGTATAGATATTTAGGTTATTGCGATGTACTACACAAATTTAATGCATTTCTATGTTATTTGCATAATTATTTTAGTTTTCTTTTTTGAGTGAGATCAAAAAAAGAAGTCCCCAATTTCACTGTACTTTTATGTGTTATTGCATTTTTTTAGCTTCACGATGTATCCTGCATGTAGCGGGATATGCAGAGGGAACCTGAGAACCTAGTGTTAAGACACTCCGTTTCCCACTTTCCACCAAATTGAGGTATTGCGTGCTGAGTGGCGGAACTCAGCGCCGCGCTTTGCCTTGTTACCAAACCCAGGAAATGAAAATACTAAACTTTTAGATTTCCTGGAGTGGGAATCGAACCTACAAACTGTCGCGTTTACAGTCCCACGCTTGTGCCTCTGCGCCACGACAGACGTTGGCATATACATTTTTTTACTGCGTGAACAACTTTTCATAATTCTTTTTTAAATGATAATTCTTTTTTGAATGACCTTATATAGATGCATATTGCTATTAAAATCCTTAAGGCTCATATAAAAAAAACAGCTTCACGCTTTACCACGCATAGCAGTGTAAACTTGTGTCAAAACATTCCGTCCACTTTCTGTCCTAATTCAAGACATTGCGCGATAAGTGGTGGCACTCAACGCCGCGTTTTGTCTGTAAAAATATGAAAAGAAAGTAAAGAACGGCCTTTTGGACTATGCAAGTAGTCAGTAAGCCAGTGATATTCAATAGTTATTATTAATAATATGTAACAAAAAAAAAAAAAGAAATTCTTGCAACCCCATTTTGATCCACTTCTTGCCGTCCTATTTGCTTGAAAATTTGCCCACGTGTCCGGATAGATATACCAATGAGAATATAATATATAATTATAAATAATTCTTGAGCATGCAATGAATGTCCTGATTTCTTTAATGGGCAAAAAATAAAGCTTTTATTGGGCTTATAATTTTTTTTGTCATTATTTATATATAGTTAATGATTGTTAATATCTCTTTCCAGATACTTCGTTAGTACAATACTGCAGTTCCAGATCCACCGTGCGTTATGCGAGAGAACTGGTCAATTCATTCCCGGCGATCCTTCCCGTCCCTTACATAAGTGCGACATATATAGAAATCCGGAGGCTGGAAGGATTTTAACGTATGTATAATATTTATCTTTATATTTTTCTATTATATATAAGTTAGCTGTTACCCGCGACTTCGCTTGGTCAATGGCAGTTTCATACGATAGTAAATAGTGTGTATATGCGTTAATTTTAATGTTGTGAAATAGCTATTTTAAATGGATTTTTTCATTTCCTGGATTTGGTAACAAGGCTTCTGCCTACCCTGCTAAATGCGCGATACAGCGTGAAGCTATGTATGTATGAATGAGCTACATTTTCATAATTTGTTAAAAAAAATTATAAAAGGTATATCTCCTATACAAAGTTTCATGATAATCGATTAAAAATATTTAGCAAAAACCAACCATGAACCATATGAAATGAAAACAATTAAAACTGTATGTATGTCTCACGAAAGCCTCTATCTATGTACTCTACGAGTACATAGTAAAAGAATAGGAACATCTACGGTTGACCGAAGCCTAAGCAAAGGTCGTTTTGAAGTGTCTAATTGTATGTGTAATGATCATGAGTTCAATTCCTTCTCCAGGGAATGTTTACATTAAAACCATTTAACAAATTACGGCGTTGGGTTACGCCACCCTTTTCAATATTAAAAATGGGAGGAGCGCTATCTCATTAGCAGCTATGACCTTATTATGTGGTATTTATGTATATATAGAACATATATAGAACATTTTATTGCATTCCGGTTTTAAGGTATTCTAATAATTACTTAGTATATCTTATTTAATAAGCGTGTTATGAGTATTAACAGAAATTCTATCATTTCCCAATTAAATCATATATATCTGTTCTGGTAAGCCCGGCGTTGAGTTCCGTTACTTAACACGCAATGTCTGGAATTTGGGCGGAAAGAGAACAGAATGTATTAGCACTATATTCTGTCTACATTGTATGTAGAATACTAGATGATTTCATTCATAGCACAGTGGGACAGCGTATGACTGTAAACGTGAATGGTTGTGGGTTTGATTCCCACTCGGGTGAATTTATATCTAAGTTATTTTAACTTCCATACTCTGGTAAGACAAAGCGCGGCGTTAAACTTCGTCACTTAACACGCAATGTTTTGAATTTAAACGGTAAGAGAATGTGCAATGTCTGGACACTAGTTAGCTAGACCTCTGATCATTCTTCCATGCGTTATATGCGTGAAACTGCATATATATTTACATACATATATACACATACATAGCTTCACGCTGTATCCCGCATATAGCAGGGTAGACAGAGGGGACCTAATGTTAAGACACTCCGTTCCCCACTTTCCATCGAATTGAGACATATATTTAAATTATAATATTCGTTTTCCTCTTTCCACTAGATTACGATATAATAATTACAAGCGATCTACTTCTACTTGTAACAACAGTTATCATTACTAATATATCATTCAATACAAGCCAACTTACACCAAGATTGCACTAACTATATTACTTAACGCATTTCTAAGAGGGCAGTCGTGGCGCAGAGGCACAAGCGTGCGACTGTGAAAGCGACAGGTTGTGGGTTCGATTTCCACTCCAGAAAATAAAAAATTTAAATATTTATATTATATTATTTAAAATAAAAGGTCGCCAGGAAAATATTACGCATAAAATTGCAAAAACAAAGCTCTGACATCTTATAGACCTAAAAAAAAGGTCATCGCCAATATTCTATAGTGAAATTACTACCTTGATATCCTATACCGGCTTCCCTAAATATATATCGGCTTTTCTAAAAATTAGCGGCTTCACTAAATATATATACCGGCTTCCCTAAATATACATCGGCTTCCCTTAATTTACCGGCTTGCCTAACTAAAATTTTCACCCCTCGCCACTGATCTAAACACTAGGTTCTCAAGTTCCCTTTGCCTACCCTGCTATGTGCGGGATACAGTGTGAAGTTAGAAAAAAGATCTGCTTTTAACAACAGTTATAAATACTAATATATCATTCAACCAAGCCAACTTACACTATCGTTGCTTAACGCATTTTCAATACAAATTCCTTTTAAAACTATTCTATAAGTAAATCAAAGGCTATAATTTCTAAATATTACTTAACATGGAACCAGGAAATTTTGAAACAAGTTATCTAATTTGTGTAAGAATATCTATGTAGAGATGTCAAGAGCTATAAAATGTCTTTATATGGTGTCACTGCTGATATACTATCGCAGTACAGTGGTACTGCGTTGCGACCGTTGTTAGGTCGTCGTTGGTCGTGGGTTTGATTCCCGTTCCGAGGAAGATTATATTTAAATTATATTGACTCTGGTAAAATATAGTTATTGAGTTCCGTCACTTAACACGCAATGTATCTAAATTTTATGGAAAAAAGTGGACGAAGAGTGTGTTGACACTAATTCCTCTGCGATTACTCTGATATGTGGATTAAAACTGATTTTTTGATAGTCAGTGAAACATCTAAATTGTTTGTGATTGACTGACATTGCAGTGACAAAGTTGATATATGACTGACAAATAATCTATATATAAATACTTAAAGGAAAAACTTTGGATCCCTTCTTACGAAAATTAAGTGGACGGAGGAGAATGAAACTTGGTTATACTTATAGTTTATATAGCGAAGAGTGCACCACGACAGTATCCTTTAAAAAAGCATTTATAAAAAAAGCATTACAGATACTACCATGGTTTGACATGCATGTTTATATAAAGTGACACATACATTAATAGACAACGCGTATTTAACGCGTCAACGGGAACTCTAGTATTTTTAAATATAAAAAATTACAGAGCAAATAATATTTCTCTAATCCACTCCGGTAAGGTAAAGCAAAGAGGCCCTTTAAATTACACAAACACGCATTTCAAAAGTTGAAAACGGTGTGCCTTGGCACTACGAGCGCTATCAGAGAGGACGTAGTGTAAAGACACTCCGTTCTCTTTAACTGAGCATAGCAGGGCATGTTATGTAAAAACACTACTCTAAAACAAATATAGATAATAATTCAGTCTTTTATTTCGCCTGTCGCGGAGCAGAGGCACAAGCGTGCGACTGTAAACGCGACAGATTGTGAGTTCTACTCCTACTCCAGGAATCTTTCATTTCCTGGGTTTGGTAACAATACAAAGGGCGGCGTTGAGTTCCACCACTCAGCACACAATGTCTCAATTCGGTGGAAAATGGGAAACGGAGTGTCTTAACACTAGGTTTCCTCTGTCTACTCGGCTATATGCAGGATACAGCGTGAAGCTATGTAAAAGAAAAGATATACATACATACATATGTATGTGTATCTTTTCTTTATACATATATTAAACAAGCCCTTGACAGGTTTTCTCTTTGACCTTGTAAAAAACTTTCAATTCCCATGTTGCAGGATTTCCTAGTGAGCAGCTATGTGAATGGCTATGATCGATATTTTATAGCGTACAGTTGGCCTTGTGTAGTTATAATTGATTGTATTACGTAAATTACACCTTAATGGTGGATGAAATTGGCTTGAATATTATTTTGAAGGTGGAAGAGCAAAAGGACCTAACCTCAATTTAAATATTATAATATATATTTATAAAATGTTTGTGTTACTGAGTGATTGATAGATAACATACAGAAAAAAGATTGGTTATAGAAATCTGAAATTTGGCAAGTAAGTTCGTTGGGGAGTGTAGGGGAGTACTAAGAGATGATTTCTCGATATTCATACGAAAACACCAGAGACCAGAAGAAACCAGAATTTCAGGGTTTGTAGTCTATAGTATAGAATATAGCTAACAACTTATAAAATACATATTATGTCACTTTCTTTCACACTTACCGTTCATTTTTGAGATATTCCGTGTCAATTGGTCTAACGAAAACGAAAAAAAACATACATTGTTATAAATATTCCCCGACGACACCAATCCACACTTCATCAATAATAATATACATACATAAGTAAGGTCCACATCTCCTAGAAAACTTATTGAATAAATTTTACTACTATTATAAATATAAAAGTTTTATTGATGGATGGATGTTTGTTACTCTTTCCCGCAAAAACTTTTGAAGGGATTCTGATGAAACTTTGCAGTGACGTAGATTATACATCAGAAAATTTATGAAGATTTTGTGTATTATGGCCATATATGGTAAGTCAAAGTCAAAGTCAAAGTCAAATAATTAAACTCAGCGGGACTTTTTTTTTTTTATATTCGACAATGGTTTACAATTCTTTATTATTGGCAATGATACCTTTGAAACAGACTAGAGCGAGCATTTCATTCCCAAGGTGTGTTATCATTTATAAAATCACTAATTAGGTAATAACCTTTAACACACAGACGTCTTTTTACAATTTTTTTAAATTGTAAAATGGAAAGTTCTCGGACGTTTTCTGGGATCCTATTGTAAAAGTATACACATTGTCCCATAAAAGAATTGCGGACTCGATGCAATCGAGTTACAGGCGCTGCAAGTTTAAGCCT
>JAKGSA010001731.1:0-40591 GCA_033558755.1 Philaethria dido | reverse complement strand
TGCTCGTTTGCCGTCCGTTATCAATAAAAAAAAAAAAAAATATTTGTACTGTTTAAATTTCATGAAGATTTCTTTAATAGATAACGAGAAAATAAACTTTTTTGCTAAGGGTTACAAACCCCCAGAACTGCTTTCTCTAAGGGTCAGGGATACAAAATTATGTGTATCGCTAATTTAGATGAATATAAAAATGGTGAAATCAATTCATTACACGCCAGTGCAGTTTTTCTTAGCTTATCCTGCTAGACCCTTTCATCCAATTCAATGTCATTTTCTTAGCTTCACGCTTTATCCCTCATAGCAAGTCAAATAGAACCTAGTGTTAAGACATTCCATTACGTGTTGAATGGCGTAACTCTATGCCGCGCTTTGTCTTATTTTTTTTTATGGATAACGAATGACAAACGAGCTAAAGGACCATCTGATGGTAAGTGGTTACTTTCGCCCATAAACATCTACAATACCAGAGATGTTGTAGATGCGTTGCCAACCTAGAGGATACAGATGGAAGAGGAGGACAATGTAGTAGTCCGCTGTCGGAACCACCACATTTTGGGATTTTATAAGAGCGGAGAGTTGAAAATAATTTAAATCTTCCCCGAGTGGGGATCGAATCCACAACCAATGCTTAGACGTTGTCCCACTGCACCACCATGGTTTTAACTGTTATTGTCACTATCATGAATATATCATGAATATATCATTATATGTAATTTATATCACATAATAAATAGTTCTAATACGTATAAGGCAGTTCATATACATACAACTTACCAGCGATTAGCATTTGAAATGTCCACGTAAATGACAAACATGCTGTTTCACTATATATAGAAAGGAATAAAAACACATTAAGCCTATATTATTTAACTAATTTCCTTTTAACATTCATAGGAAGAACTTGTATTTTGTACTATTATAATTACTGACACTAGTGTCCCCGTAAATGCGTTAATAACGCATTGCGTAGTGACGTATATGTCACTTTATATAAACATGGATGTCAAATCATGATAGTGTGTGTAACATTTATTTTATTAATTTAATATATTTTTTATGGACTATTTATAGAAAATATAATCATTGTGCACTCTCGCTATATAAACTATAAGTGTGCCAAGTTTCATGCTCCTCTGTTTGCGTAGTTTTCGTAAAAAGGGATCCAAAGTATTTCCTTCGCGTATTTATATATAAATAATATATGAAATGCTTACATTACTTATTAACTGATAGAAAATGTACACGAACAGTATACACAAGAAAAATTGAAAAAGAATTCTAAGAGAGGAAAATCTTTTCTCAAAATTCCTACGAAAGTGGGGAAATCAGAAAATTGGACAGGGAGTTCATGCTCACACTTTGGAGCCTAAATGGTCCCGAACAGTTCGATTTCAAAGGAACTTTCTTCCGCGGACTCCAATTGTGGAATGATCTCCCTGCCGAGGTTTTCCCAGAGGGCTACAATATGGGGTTCTTCAAAAGGGGAATAAATAGGTTTTTGAAGGGTCGGCAACGCGTAAGTGATGCCCCTGGTGTTGCAAGCGTCCATAGGCCACGGTAACCACTTACCATCAGGTGGGCCGTGTGCCTTGTTGCCACCGTCGTGGTATAAAAAAAAAAATTGACGCTTTTAAGTAGACAAATATTATTTGTATTAACAAAATGTATTCAAGTATAAGAAGCGACAGCAATCGAATCCACAAGATTCGATTCCCACTCCGGGAAAAGAAAAGTATTTTCATTTCCTTACTCTGGTAATAAGGCAAACGCGGCGTTGAGTTCCGCCATTCCACACGCCATGCCTCAATTCGGCGGAAAGTGTCCTACCAAATCGTTCAATCTGGTAAGAAAAACTCGGCGTTGAATTCCGTTTCTTGACACGTAATGTCTTTAATACGAGCAAAAAGGAAGAACACTAGTGGTGTTTAACGCCGCGTTTGTCGCGCCCAGATCGGAAAAATCTTCGTTTTAAATATAATCATGCCCTCGAGTGGGTATCGAACCTACGTCTTTATAAATAAAATAATCATGATTATTTTATTGGTAATTTTTAAATTACAAGTCAGAACAAATTTGTAGTCTACACACATTTTTAAAAAAAAACAAAAAAAAAAAAAGAATAAAAATTACCAATTAAAACAAACATGTAATGTAATTTTCTATGAACTCGTTATAACTATTTTTTTTTTTATGAATACCGGATGGCAAACGAGCAGAAGGACCGCCCTGATGGTAAATGGTTGCAACTAAGCCTGAACATCTACAACACAAGAGATGTACTAGATGCGTTGCCAACCTTGAGGATACAGATGGAAAGGGAGGATAATGTAGTAGTCCGCTATCGGAACCACCACATTTTAGGGAAGAGGATGGGTGGGAAAGGGAAAACCTGTCTTACATGCCATCGAACCGGAACACATCATAGATATTGGCCGTTCGTCTTTGACATGATAGTGGTCGCGAGCCAGACGGAGGACGAACCTCCTACCACCAAACAGAATATAAATATAAAACGACTATAAAACGATAATATAAAACGAATATACGCTTGACTTCTCAAATTAGCCATTTCTTTCATTTATGTTTGAACTTATTAAACACTTCAGGCCCCATTACTGGACTAGTTTTTGCCATCTTCGTTAAATTACGACTAATTGAAACCAAACGGTTTGAAAATGTTCTACATCACCACGCTTTAAAATATTTTATATATATATAAAATATTATTTTGAAATATTAGAGCTCCTCTATTGACAGCGGTCGCAACAAAAACTAGTTACGAGTTACAAAAAAAAATATATATTATACGTTATCTTTTGAATCAGTGAGTGCAGAAACAACGGCAGTCCCGGATTTTCAAATTTTGCAGGAGGGAGAAAAATTTGTATAAGCTAGCTTTCTAAGCTAGTTTAAAGCGATTACGAATTTTTGCATTTTTTGTGACTTACGTTGTTTCTGCACTCACCGATTTACTTATTTTTTTTTTTTTTTTTTACATTGATAACGGACGGCAAACCCAGGCAGAAGGACCACCTGATGATGGTAAGTGGTTACCTTCAGCCTGAGCATCTACAACACCGGAGATGTGTTGGCAGATGCGTTATAACCCTAAGAGGATACTGATGGAAGGGGGGACAATGTAGTAGTCCACTATCAGAACCACCACATTTGGGAAAGGATGGGTGGGAAAGGGGGAAAATCTACGAAGCACATGCCATCGAACGGAACACATCATTAGATATTTGGTTCGTCTTTGACATGATAGTGGTCGCGAGCCAGTCGGAGGACGAACCTCCTACCACCTAACAAAATTTTGTTTTTTAATAAAAATATTTATTACTTATAATTAAAAACACAATCTAATTCTAAGTATATTCCAACTACTCAATTTAGCTAATAAAGCAATAATAATTATTTATTACGAATAACTCAATTACTGGATCTTATCTTGAATTTGATTAGGACCAAAATAAACTAGTGTGGCGAACCACATTAGAAACACTAGCTATCATATTTAAAAACGTCATCAAAGGTGGTTCACTCAGTTAATAGTTATGCGACAACACATATAAAATCAAAATCAAAATTAAAATATTCTTTAAATATGTTAGGCTGTTACAAGTTCGAATCACTTAAATTTACAAAGATAGCCAGTGGTGTCAGTCCTAAAGTAGACTGTAAACAGGACAGGTTGTGGAGTTCGATTCCCACTCCAGAAAATGTAAAGTTGGTAGCAAAGGCAAAGCGCGGCGTAATGTTCACACCCCTCAACACGCAATTTCTCAATTCGGCGGAAGAGTGAGACAGGTGTCTTAACACTAAGGTTCTCCAGGTTCCCTCACCCGCTACCCATGCTATATGCGGGATTTGTAGTAGAAGCTACATATATATAAATAATTATGATGAGTATATATTATTATAAGAATGCAATATTTCACAATATTACACCGATTGATTGGTAGCGGTGAAAAAACGGAAAAGTCATTTAAAAGCGTATTTTTTATTTTTTCCTCATCATCAACTGGAAGAATTTTATCATGAACCACCATGTAGAACAGCCGGTTAATAAAATTTTTTTTTTTCCAATAATTTATAATTATAAATATTAATAAAAAAGAAAAAAATCGACTTCAACTAACATGAACTACAAAGTTATTATTATCTAAAAAATTATTCGTCTGATTTTGCCACTTTAAATTACTCAGTGCGTAAAAATTTAAGTATATATCTATCATATAAAAAAAACATGTGGGTTGTCAGTAAAATATTACACATAAAAAAAATAATTAAAAAGGGAACCTCTTGCTTTGTAATCGTTTAATGGAAAACATTTTAATTAGAAATATTCAATTATCAACTTTTTTTTTTTCACCAATTAGGAGTAATTCCAGGGTAGTTGGCCATAAAAAGAAGAAGATGGGCCATCAAAATAAATCACTTAAAGAAACTTTCACTATTTTTTTTTTTTTTTATGGATAAGGACAAGGCAAACGAGCGTACAGGTCACCTGCTGGTAAGTGATCCCGCCGCCCACGGCCCGTGTAACACCAGAGAGCTGGGTGCGTTGCCGGCCTTTGAGGTGGGAGTAAGGCGCTTTTTGAAGATACCCATTTCGTATCGACCTGGAAAAACTGCCGCAGGTAGGCCCATTCCACAGTTGAGTGGTATATGTTGGTAGTTACAGTTCAGTTCACTACTAAAGTAAAACAAATATTTTACTGAAAAAAAAATATGTAAAAATCACGTTTCTTGTTTCGTGTAGTATAAATATTTCATAATTGGTTCATGTTTTACCTGAATCTGCCGTTAACTTCTTGAAATAATATTAATTTGTGTATTTGTTGAGAAATATACTACTGATAATTCGTTTTTACTACAAAAAGAATAGCGTTGTTTTAATGGATAACGGATGGCAAACGAGCAAAAGGACCACCTGATGGTAAGTGGCTACCTTTGCCCATGACCATCTACAACACCAGAGATGTTCTAGATGCGTTGCCAACCTAGAGGATACAGATAGAAGGGGAGGACAATGTAGTAGTCCGCTATCGGAACTACCAGATTTTGGGGAAAGGATAGGTGGGAAAGAGGAAAGCCTGGCTTACATGCCATCGAACCGGAACATATCATAAGATATTTGGCGGTTCGTCTTTGACATGATAGTGGTCGCGAGCCAGACGGAGGACGAACCTCCTACCACCAAACAAGTTTTAAATTATTTTCATTTTAGGCATGGTTGTTTCTCCCGGAAGATAAGGAGATATAGTCAGCCTTAATCAGTATATGTCGACCTTATGGGTACTAACTAATACCAACGATTTAGAAACGGTTTTTTATTTAAAGTCAAAGTTAAAAGCCATGCCATTAATAGATTGAAAATCAACTTATAAAGGTGTCCCAAAATTAACGCAACATTTGACTTTGCCGTCATTTGCTATTATATTCATTATTCATTCGCTATTAAAAGACTAAAATGGCATTTTCTATTTAATTCAAATCTTGCGTTAATTTTGGGACACCCTATATAACATTATAAACTTCTTGAAAATGTCCTTATGCAAAAGAATAAAGATTTATTGAGGTCAAATTACAAAGTTGATAAACGGCCAAAGTAGGTTGTAACTCTAAAGAATTCTAAAAAACGCATTATCGCTAGAAAATACATAACAGAGAAAAGTGTTACAGAGGAGAAAAGAGAAGTAATCGTAAAAAAAAATAAAGAATTGTCAAAACAAGCTCCGTTAACAAAAGAGAAGCTTTCTTGTTGTTGTTCTTATGAAGTCTACGTAATAGCAGTGACCACGTGCCAATAGTAAGAATGAGTAGTAAGAATGAGAATAAAAAAAAGTAAGTTAACGAAGAAGAATATGTTGTGAAAGAATATGTTGTGAAAGAATATGTTGTGAAAGAATATGTTGTGAAAGAATATGTTGTGAAAGAATATGTTGTGAAAGAATATGTTTAAGAATATGTTGTGAGTGTAAAGAAATTTATGTTAAAATACCTTGTGTTGAAGATTAACAATTTGTAACATTCGATGCAATGGATGCCAGTTAACTACACGCAAATTCCAATGACTTTGAAGAAGAAATGTACTCTAAATATGGCCAGAAGAAAGAAAATATGAGTGACTAAGTATAGATAATTAGAACAAAAGCTATGTAAACACCAGTTTTAGGATCTTTAACACCATGGCTATCACTCCCAGCCACCTCAGGAGAGATGGCCAATTGTGATTTTTTTCATAATGCTTTTTTCAGGATGATGTTGCCAAAAGACAAAAGTTTCTATAGAAAGAATTGAGATTTTTTCTCAACAACACTTTAAAGACTTTTGTTAGGTGGTAGGAGGTTCGTCCTCCGACTGGCTCGCGACCACTATCATGTCAAAGACGAACCGCCAAATATCTAATGATGTGTTCCGGTTCGATGGCATGTAAGCCAGATTTTCCCCTTTCCCACCCATCCTTTCCTCAAAATGTGGTGGTTCTGATAGTGGACTACTACATTGTCCCCCCTTCCATCAGTATCCTCTAGGTTGGCAACGCATCTACAACATCTCTGGTGTTGTAGATGTCTATGGGCGAAGGTAACCACTTACCATCAGGTGGTCCTTCTGCTCGTTTGCCGTCCGTTATCAATAAAAAAAAAAAAAAAAGAAACTATGGCCAACTATCCCGTACTTACCCTTTATATAATTATTTGAAAAAATCACGTGTTTTTTACATGCGAATCTTACCACACTGAATATTTAGTAAATTATCATACACACGTTCTTAAACGTGACATTCAAAACACATATGGATATGTAGTAACATATTCATTTGCATTTCCTATATTAACTTTATTTGAAACAAGTACAAAAATTATTTTACTTTAAAATCAATATGGAAAATTATCAAATCGTGCAGATTATTGTAGGATAAATTTCATGTTTTTAATAAAATTATGTCGATGAACATTTTTTTAGAGGTCGTCGTGGCGCAGTGGAACAGATTTGACTGTAAACGATATTAGTTGTGCCTTCGTAAGTAAGACTTGGTAAGACAAATTGCGGGGTTGAGTTACGCCACTTAACTCGCAATATCTCGAATTCGGAGGAAAAGTGGAGGACAGAGTGTCTTGACACTATGTTTATTTTAAGTACCCTGTTATGCGAAGTAAAGCGTGAAGCTGAGAATGAAAATTTAAGATAATTGAGATTGTAAAAAGTAACAACTAATTATGAATAACAAAAACTACTTGTTAAAAGTACTGGCTATCATATAGAAAAAGAACCATCAAAATCGGTTCACCAGTAAAAAGTTATGCAACACACAAAAATTTAGTCGGAATTTTTTTTTTTATATACTTATTCTGATCACTACGCACACGTGGTCCGTAACTTTTGTCAACTTCACTATATTTTCATATTACTTAACCAAGCTTAGGAAATAAGATATTTTTTTTCCAAAGAGAATCCAAGTATTTTAGTTGCCTACTTAATATAGCGGGGTAGGCAGAGGGAACCAGAGAACCTAGTGTTAAGACACTCCATTCTCTTTCAACATTTCCGTTCCCCACTTTCCGCCAAATGGAGGCATTGCGTGTTTAAGTGGCGGAACTCAACGCCGCGCTTTGCCTTGATACCAAACCCAAGAAATGAAAATACTAATTTTTTACATTTCTTGGAGTGGGAATCGAACCCACAACCTGTCGCGTTTACAGTCGCACGCTTGTGCCTCTGCGTTACGACAGGCGTCACTTATTATAACTAATAACACTTAATATTATTAAAAATTTAGTCAGAATGAGAACCTTCCCATTTAAATTTAAATAAGATCTGACAAGTAGTTTTTGAGTTATTCGTAATCATGTTACTTTTATGCTATTTATTTGAAATTAGTTTTCTTTCTTTGCTAAAATAATTTTAATTATAATCATCTAAGGTTATTTTTATTTTTATAAGGACCGGATATGGGCTATAATCTCTCCCGTGAAGGAAATGGCCTTTACCTTGTTCTATTCGCCGAATCTTTAACAATTTATTTAATTTAGAGTGACATTGTAATGTACCAAATTAAGAACATGACTAAATACGCCTGTCGGGGAGCAGAGGCACAAGCGTGGGGGTTGTGGGTTCGATTCCCACTCCAGGAAATGGAATTTTTCATTTCCTGGGTTTGGTAACAAGGCATAGCGCGGCGCTGCTTTGCACCACTCAGCACGCAATGCCTCAATTCGGCGGAAAGTGGGGAACGGTGTGTCTTAACACTAGATTCCCTCTGCCTACCCTGTTATATGCGGGATACAGCGTGAAGCTGTATGTATGTACGTACTAAATACATATATAGTTCAATTTGTAATAGTGTATGGTAATTTTAATTGAGGCAAGAATTAATTTCTAACTTTAAAAAACCAGGCTCTCAATTCGACTGGATTTTTTACCGCATATATTTTTACTGGGTAAACTATTTTTCACGTTTCTTTTTTTACATGATAGCTAGTGCTTCCGATGTTGTCCCATTTAAATTAAGTTAAGATCTAACGAGTTTTAGAGTTATTCGTAATAATTTTACACTGTATCCCGCATATTGCACTGCTTTCCTCACTTTCCGTCGAATTGAGGCATTGCGTGCTGAGTGGCGGGACTCAACGCCGCGCTTTGCGTTGTTACCAAACCCAGGGAATTGAGTATACCAAACTTTCTACATTTCCTGTAGTGGGAATCGAACCCACAACCTGTCGCGTTTACAGTCGCACGCTTGTGCCTCTGCGCTACGACAGGCGTTATTCATAATATGTTGTAACATATTTTTTTATTTCCGTCAAAAAACACTTTTTTGTTAGTCTAACTTTTTGTGTATTTATTTGACATTTCAAGCAAGTTTTTTTTTAATGTAATATTATTATTGATAAGTAACTGATACCACGTTTTTGCAAATTGTCTCAAATTAAAGTAGATTTAAGAATTATCAGCAAGTTCTGTTTTTTTGTAATTTAAATACTTTTCTGAAAGTATTGGAATTTCTTAATTCCTTTTGTATAATAGTTTATTGACCCTATAAATAATAAGGATTTTAACAAAAAAAAGATCGACTTAAAACTTAAAAGGAAATACACTGAAAATTACAATTATTACGAATAACTCAAAAATCACTCAGCGTTAGAAGCACTAGCATATAATAAAAAAAGTAAAAATAAAAAAGAGTTTCTCCTCTTCTGAAGTCGAAAACAAACCTTTTTTTTTTTTTTTTTATGGATAACGGATGGCAAACGAGCAGAAGGACCACCTGATGGTAAGTGGTTACCTTCGCCCATGAACATCTACACCACCAGAGATGTTGTAGATGCGTTGCCAACCTAGAGGATAGAGACGGAAGGGAAGGATAATGTGGTAGTCCGCTATCGGAACCACCACATTTTTAGGAAAGAATGGGTGGGAAAGGGGAAAACCTGGCTTACATGCCATCGAACCGGAACACATCACAAGATATTTGGCGGTTCGTCTTTGACATGATAGTGGTCGCGAGCCAGACGGAGGACGAACCTCCTACCACCAAACAAAACCTGTTAAAGTTTTAAATATTTTATTTGTAAATCGACTTATCAACCTATTTACGCCTAGTACAAATATATTCGAAATTCGAATAAGACCTCATTATATTCGTTTTTTTTTTACAACTTGAAACTACTTTTCGCATACCAAGGTAGTCAGAGAGACCGAGGTTTCACGGAAGATTTGGGAATTCTCCACTTTCCACCTAAATTCGAGTCATTGTGTGTTAAATGATGGAACTCACCATCTTTGACATACCAGAAGGGATAAATAAAAATAATTTCAATATAATAATCTCAGAGCAGGAATCGAATCTACAACCAATCACGTTGAGCCAGACTTAGTCCCACTACGCCACGATGCTCTGAAAAAACAAAACAAAAAATATATTCATATAGGAATAATAACAATTTTGGAATGGAATGTTGTTCTTACTTCGTTGTATGTATTTGTTTAAATAAAAACAATAAGATAACTTCTTCCTGTAGTATTGTACGCACGTGGCGGTGACTTCATCGTACTACTATTTATACTATGAAACTATGTTAGCTTAGTTGTATAATTGAGAAAGTTTTTTTCATCTATTCATAATCTATCAATTGTTACTCAATGAAATACATGTGTATAGAACGATCTACGTTTATAAATATTTTTCTTTTATAGCCTTTAAGGGGCCCCCCCTTTAAAATGCGCATTAATGTTCACCTCTACGGTCTGAGCTCCTCTCTACCTAACCAAATTTGAATTTATCTTATTTTATAAATTGTAGTCTATATTCTGTTGTACAAGCTATATTGCTGTAAAGTTTCATTTAAATTCGTTCAGTAGTTTTCGCGTAAAATAATCACAAACATCCATCCTCACAAACTTTCGCATTTATAATATTAAAGGAAATAAAGTTTCTTATAAAAAATTGGAAATAATTGAATATAACTTCTGTTCTCGGAAACCGCCCAAACGGTTGAGCCAATTAAGTCAAATTTCATCATGTGGAAAGTTTTATACAAATGTTACAACTTTTGTTGTTATTAATGATGCACTAAGAGAGTGCCAGATACTCTCTTAGTTTTTTTTTAACTTCACGCTGTATCCCGCATATAGCAGGGTTTTTTTTTTTTTTTTATTGATAACGGACGGCAAACGAGCAGAAGGACCACCTGATGGTAAGTGGTTACCTTCGCTCATAGACATCTACAACACCAGAGATGTTGTAGATGCGTTGCCAACCTAGAGGATACTGATGGAAGGGGGGACAATGTAGTAGTCCACTATCAGAACCACCACATTTTTAGGAAAGGATGGGTGGGAAAGGGGAAAATCTGGCTTACATGCCATCGAACCGGAACACATCATTAGATACTTGGCGGTTCGTCTTTGACATGATAGTGGTCGCGAGCCAGTCGGAGGACGAACCTCCTACCACCTAAAAAAGGTAGGTAGAGGGAACCTGAGAATCGACGTGTTAAAACACTACGTTCTCTTATAACAATTCCGTTCCCCACTTTCCGCGAATTGAGGCATTGCGTGCTGAGTGGCGGGACTCAACGCCGCGCTTTGCGTTGTTACCAAACCCAGGGAATGAGTATACTAAACTTTCTGCATTTCCTGGAGTGGGAATCGAACCCACAACCTGTCGCGTTTACAGTCGCTTGTGCAACGACAGGCGTTCAAGTCAGATCACAATAATTGTTGACTAATACGTCTTCTGTGTAACAACTAATAATTATTTTTATAATTACAATTGACTTTATTACCTTTTAGGCATAATAACTGTAGGTCAGTGTCATGGAGGCCCGCCATCTTGAACACGAACGTGGAAACAATCATTTTTATTGTTGCCCATTGTTTTTAAATTATTCTAGAAAAAAACGTTACGTAAAAGGTTTTACTCACATAATATACGTAATATTTAATGTGTCGTAATTGATTGACCGCAAAATTAATGATAATCTTTGTAAGAGCAATGTCTGAGGTCAGATGAAGTAATTAACTTTGACCAACTTAGAATGGACGAGGACTCGTATTGGCGGGAATTATTCTAAAAAGAAATAGGAAATTTTTAAGGACTGGAAAAAAATTACAATAAAAGTTTTTTTTTGTTAGTATAAGAATTTGGACGTAACCAGCTAGAAGGGTGGCGTAAAGCGCAGTGCTAGAGCGCTTGGACCGTTCTGAACGGCTCGGGTTCGGATCCCGCTACATACATTTTTTTAATATAATTTCTAAAAACACCAATTTCACAATATTTAACAATACTTCCTGCACATATTCGCTTTCAACTTCCTTGTTATATATGCACTCATATATACGTAACTGTACGTGTATGGTAATGGATCGCTGGCAACAACTCTTTAGCGCGGCATTCCTAATTCATTACTTGTAATAATCTACATAGCTGACATAAATAACATTTATCAGTGATATTCTTATGTTTTTAGCTTTTAGGTATAAAGAAAAAGCAGGTCTCTCAGCAACGCCTGTGGTGGCGCAGAGGCACAAGCGTGCGACTGAAAACTCGACAGGTTGTGGGTTCGATTCCCACTCCAGGAAATGGAATTTTTCATTTCCTGGGTTTGGTAACAAGGCGAAGTGCGGCGTTGAGTTCTGCCACTCAGCACCTAATGCCTCAATTGGTCGGAAAATGGGGAATGGAGTGTCTTAATACTAGGTTCCCTCTGCCTACCCTGCTATATGCGGGATACTGCGTGAAGCTATGTATATATGTATGTAGAATGAGCAGGTAAGGTAAGGTAAAACTATTTGTATAATTTAAATACTCGTAGGCCATCGTGTTACAGTTGGAACAGCATTTGACTGTAACCGAGATTTACACTCAAACGCTACCTTATGTATCCCACTCAGTGGAATGATTATATTTTAATTATTTTTATTATTTTCTGGTAACACAAAACGCGGCGCTAAGTTCCACCATTTATACGCAATTTGTTGAAACTTGACGAACCGAGGTGTCTTGTTCCTTGAGTAGATTACATCTGCCTAAGCAAAATAAAGAGAAGCTACTTTTTTATAAGATATTAAAAAACATTTTAATAAGCTTTTTCCTGGTATATTGTACAAGTAAAACCTTTTCATTTGATGCCAATATAGGGTAGGTTATACAAAAGTATGTAATCCACCATTTTGTATTGGCGGCCATTTCTGTTACAGTGATACAGAATGTATCCAAATATATAAAGGTTAATCTGTTGAAAGGGTTCAGCTTCGATTACTATATTTGACCCCGGAAACAGACAAACAAACAAACAAACAAACGGGGCAAGTTAAATAAAAAGGTTGGACAAAAAGCATTTCTTGCGTGAAGTTAAAGAAGAAAATTAATGAAGGCCATAGCGGTGCAAGGAGACAGTGTCTCACTATAAACGCAGTTGTAGGTTTGATTCCCTCTTGGGGAAGTATTATATTTAAATTATTTCATTTTTTCCGCTCTAAAAAAGACAAGCGCGGCGCCTTGGCATTAATTTCTCCAACTACCCTGCTATCCAGATATTGTGTGACGCTGCTGTTAAATGTAATTTTTATTATTATTTTTATTTGCACACCACAAGAAGAAAAGAAAGACAAACTACAAAAACAAAGAGGCGGTTTTATGGCTAAGTAGCCACCTCTTCCAAACAACCTTTAGATCAGAAAAGAGTCATTTAAATTATGTAAACAGGAAGGTGGTGGAGGGAAATTAAACATATTAGATTAATTTATAAATTCAAACAAATTACATAGATATACAGATTCAAGGGTCAGCAACGCGTAAATTACTGCCCCTGGTGTTGCAAGCGTCCATAGGCCACGGTAACCACTTACCATCAGGTGGGCCATTGTGCCTTGTTGCCACCGTCGTGGTATAAAAAAAAAAAACATACACATATACATACAGTGTACCTATATATATACATACAATTTTGATTAGTTTTAGATTATTTAATAAAAAGCATAATAAGTAATAATTAACAATACAATTAACAATATAATGAACAACGCTCCAATCAAAATAATGCGAACAAAAAATCTATACTCACATACACTTAACATGAGTACTATAATCAGTTATAAGTTATTACTTAATGAATATTAGCCGGTATTGTCTATGGAAAACATTTTTTTGTTCATCTATTATTAATAAATTTGTTAGGTGGTAGGAGGTTCGTCCTCCGACTGGCGACCACTATCATGTTAAAGACGAACCGCCAAATATCTGTGTTGTGTTCCGGTTCGATGGCATGTGTAAAGCAGATTTTCCCCTTTCCCACCATCCTTTCCCCAAAATGTGGTGGTTCTGATAGTGGACTACACATTTGTCCCCCTTCCATCCCAGTATCCTCTAGGTTGGCAACGCATCTACAACATCTCTGGTGTTGCTAGTTGTCCTCAGGCGAAGGTAACCACTTACCATCAGGTGGTCCTTCTGCTCGTTTGCCGTCCGTTATCAATAAAAAAATAAATAATAATAATAAGTAATATAAACATCTATGAGATAACCGGACATCAATATCGGCGTAGAGGTAAGAGGTCATATTAACGTTTATACGTTCTTTAACGTTCTTTAACATAAAATGTTACTGTATGACTTTTTACTGGAGTATACTAATTTTTATGATTCGTTTTTATATGATAGCTAGCGGCGACGAGGAGCGAAATTTTAATTAGGCAAGCCAGTAAATTTAAAGAAACTGGTTTATATTTAGGAAGCCCGTTTTATATATATATATAAAAATCTAGAAATTTTTGAAGAAGCCGATGTAGAATGTAAAGTAATTCACTATAAATTTTGATGATGACCTTTTTTAGGGGTTTTAGATGTCAGGAGCTTGTTTTTTGCAATTTTATGGCTCCATCCACTATTCCAAATACAAAATCACTTTTTGTTTTTCAATAATTTCATCAGTCACAGGCTCGAAGCACGCAGTGGATGAAGTGTCCATTAAACACGATTCTTATCGGCTTACCTTTTGTAAATTACAATAATTTGGTGGTAGATCTACCCAGCAGGCTGAGTGGGCTGAATTGACAATTTGCAGGATTACGGACAAAAAAACACCAGCCGCAAATAATCACCTGGCGCTAACTTTTAATTTCACGCTTAATTTTTTTATGTAAGAGAGATCACAGTGCCAAGATGCACTCCGTTCGCCGCTTTCCCCCTGTTTTGAGATATTGCGTGTTAAGTAGTGTAGCACAGTGATTCCCAAAGTGGTCTATATCGACCCCGAGGTCGATAAAGAACTGTAAAGGGGTCTACGTGGGCGAAAAAGATTGAGGAGTCTATGAAATGAAAATGGGTCAATGGCAAGAAATTGCAAAAAAGTATTATAAATATAATTTTGACATGAAAAAATACTCCATTTAATATAATATAATTAATATCATTGATAATTTATTATTAAACAATCAAGTTCATCTCTCTATTAAATAAATTTATTTTTGTAGTTTTCATGTAACAGTTACTATATTTTGATTTAAATTTAATTAATGAAATATATTGTTTGTTTTTTGGAAATCAAAAATCAACATAAAATTAAAAAAAAAAAAAAAAAAAGAGTTAGTCTTTTTCAAGGTAAATAGCAGGGTGTCTCTCTAAAATTGAAAAACATGACAAGGGGCTGACGGAATAAAATTTGGGAACCTCTTGTGTAGCACAACGCCGCGCTTTTCTTAAAAAAAAAAAAAAACTTCAAAGGTTTTTTGCTGAGTTAAATATCAATCCTATACCAGTATTCGATATTCCTCGTATATCATGTTTGAGAGCGCACGTGTCTAAGGACAGCTTTAAAGTCGAAATCGATCATGTGTAGTACTCAATTAAACGTAACAGGAAACTTATCAACTACATTTAGGTAGTTTAATATAAGACAGGTTTAATAATTTCACTATGAATATACAATAACATGAAAAAAAACTGCCTACTGAGTTTTAATGACCTTTTAGAGTTTAAGGTTTCACCTTAAAAAATGATGTTATTCACAGATTCATAAATGCGTCATACATTTTAAATGATTTTCATACCTACATGTTTAAATTATTTTAATGTTCCAGCTCCGATAATATAATCGCGGTTAAGTTACGCGAATGAACACGCAATATCTTGAATTCTGGCGGAAAGTAAAAATCGGAGTATATTGACACTAGGCTTTTGCAACTGCAAAAAACTACCCTATTATGGAATGGCAACCTGTGAAACTGTAGAAAAAAAATAGAATAGCAAATATTGAATAATTGTAAATACTAAATATTATGGTTAGATTTGTTTGTGTTCAAACAGTACCTATATATATATATATATTATGTGCTGTGTTTTTCTGTAAGCACCTATTTAAGGAACACTTTGTAATTAACGCCTGTTGTGGCGCAGAGGCACTAGCGTGCGATTGTAAACGCGAAAGGTTTTTTGGGTTCGATTCCCACTCCAGGAAATGGAATTATTCATTTCCTGGGTTTGGTAGCAAGGCACAGCGCGGCGTTGAGTTTCACCACTCAGCACGCAATGCCTTAATTCGGCAGAAGTGGGGAACAGAGTGTCTTAACACTAGGTTCAGGTTCCCTCTGTCTATCCTGCTATATGCGGGATACAGCGTGAAGCTATGTATGCGTATGTTGTAATTGGAAACGCGTTTGTGTCGGGAGTTTCAATCAATTTATGGATTAACTTAACAAGTAAGTTAGCTAAATTTGACCCAATTTTCAGTGTCCGTTTGAGTTGAAATTTGGAATACATCTTTGTTTGGATAACAAATATATTATGTATTAGCAGTATTCTTAATATTAATGGGTGAAAATTGTAATTGAAAAGACATAAACAAAACTTTAATATATATTAAGAAAATCAGCGTTGAGTTCCGCCAATCAGCACGCAATGCCTCAATTCGGCGGTAAGTGGAAAACGGAGATGTTAGAAGAGAACAGAGTGTCTTAACACTAGGTTCTCTGGTTCCCTTTGCCTAGCCTGCCATATAGATATATCCTGCCATAGAGCACTATGGGGGATACAGGTACAAGGTAAAAAATGAAAGAGCGTAACTTATACAGTACAATACACAATTAGAAAAAGATAATATCGAAAAGATTTTTTATTATCTACAATCATCGAATGACATCATTTTATGGAAAAAACGTAAAAGTGATGTTTTCTGATAATAATTATAATTCACGGAATAATTTTATTGTTTAAATAAAATTTGACAAAGTAACGCTAATGGAGATTAAGAATCATTAAAAAAACAACAAAAATATTGCAAAAAAATCTCGAAGATAACATTACTCATAAAAATGAAAAAAAATCGAAGTACCCGTAAGATGACTCGTCAAGGTTAAACTGTATTCATTTTAATCTTTTTTTGGATTAATTTAGTATTTTTAATTTTTTTATATTAAAATAATATATTTTTTTTTTATGGATAACGGATGGCAAACGAGCAGAAGGACCACCTGATGGTAAGTGGATACCTTCGCCCATGTACATCTACAACACCACAGATGTTGTAGATGCGTTGCCAACCTAGAGGATACTGATGGAAGAGGAGGACAATGTAGTATTCCGTTCTCGGAACCACCACATTTTGGGGAAAGGATGGGTGGGAAAGGGAAAACCTGGCTTACATGCCATCGAACCGGAACACATCATAAGATATTTGGCGGTTCGTCTTTGACATGATAGTGGTCGCGAGCCAGACGGACTTTAAAAACTAAATACTTGTCGTTATAAGTATAATGGAAAAATTACAAAGGATCTGTTGTATGAACTAGATTACTGTAAAGATTCATCTAGATACTTTCGCTGGTTACGCATTAAATATGCGTTGCCTTAGCAACGTGTATGTCAAAATGATATACAAAAATAAATGACAAACACGTAGCTTAATATATTTTTAATATATTTTATGAATAAGATTACCGAATACCTCAAACATTGGTTTTGTCCGTTTCTTTCCTTTTTCGTTAAATTAAGAGTTAATTCGTTTTTTTTTTTTAAATTTAATTTATTATCATTTTTTCTTTTAATTTTTAAATACTTTTCTTTATTGGTTAGTTAGTTTTTTTTTATTAAGTATTGTCTTTTTTTTTTTCTTTTTAGTTATGATTGTTTAAATGTTAAGTGAGCAACAGTAACAAGTATACAAAGAGTTACAATATAAATCTAATCATAGTATGTAGCGTTGGTTTTCCAATAAATAATTTTTTTTTTTTTTTTTTATGAATAACGGATGGCAAACGAGCAGAAGGACCACCTGATGGTAAGTGGTTACCTTCGCCCATGAACATCTACAACACCAGAGATGTTGTAGATGCGTTGCCAACCTAGAGGATACAGATGGAAAGGGAGGACAATATAGTAGTCCGCTATCGGAACCACCATATTTTGAGGAAAGGATGGGCGGGAAAGGGGAAAACCTGGCTTACATGCCATCGAACCGGAACACATCATAAGATATTTAGCGGTTCGTCTTTGACATGATAGTGGTCGCGAGCCAGTCGGAGAACAAAACTCCTACCACCAAAATAAATAAATAAATAAAAATAAATTACTATATAAAACAATAATTTTCAGCAAGCCTTCTCAATATAAAAGGTACTCGTAACTAAGGCGCGGCGTTGAATTCCGCACCTTAACACGCAATATCTGGAATAAAGAGAGAAAGTGGCGAACGGAGTGTCTTAATACATGAAAAAACACAAACTAAGACGAATTTATAATCATTAGTGTCCCCGTTGACGCGTTGACAACGCGTTGTCTCTAGCAATGTATATGTCACTTTATAAAAACAGGTCAAAGGCATGGTAGTGTGTGTGTAACTATATTTTATTTAATTCAATACACTTTTATGTATTCTTTAAAAAATATTAACATTCTGGGCACCCTTCTTGCATATAAACTATAAGTGTGCTAAATTTCATACCTCCGTCCGCGCGTAATTTTCGTAAAAAAGGATGCGAAAAGTTTTTGCTTCCTCTGTATATATATATATATATATATATATATATATATATATATATTATATATTAGAAGAAGAAGGAGAGCAGGGTTATATATATATATATATATATATATATATATATATATATATATATATATATATATATATATATTTACAGGTAATTAGCTTTATCGATACCAAAACAAGAATTCAATCCTTAAGGTTTAAGATTAAGTCTTATAGAGAGAGTCACATAGAGTTGAAATTTATAAATATATATTTTTTTATTTTGTTAGGTTAAAGTTAGGTTAAAATATTTAGTTTTTTAATATCAAAGTCTTCTTGATTTGTTAAATAGATGAATAAGTAGTAAAAGGTTATATATTGTTTTTTTTTGTTTGTAATTTTATTAATTTGTAATATTTTATTAAAAAAAAAAACAAGTGATGATTGATACATACAATAAAACATATAATTGTCTATTTATATGTATGTATGCATGTATGTGGCTGTATGTATGTATGTATGTATGTATGGCTGTATGTATGTATGTGTATGTATGTATGTATGTATGTATGTATGTATGTATGTATGTAAGTATGTATATAATTATGTATTTAGTTTGTATTTTTATTAATATATATTTAATTTTTAATGTAAATATCCTGATTAGTGCACCGCCTTCACTACTTTATACAAACTAATATCCAAAGGTTGCTCGAAGAGACGTTTTGCTGATAAGGCTGCCTTATTGTACGCTATTACTACTTCTATGTTATTTGTTTATTTGTGTGCAATAAAGAATATTTAGATTGTATTTGTATAATTATTTTTGTCTGTATGATTATATTTAAAAAAGTATTAATTACTCAATCTGTAGTGATATCACTTTTTAGAGTCTGAAGTCTAAAAGTGAAATTGTAAGAACATAATTTTTCTGCTAACTCTACAACGGATGGTCTTAAAAATGTAATTAAACCTACTTGAAATAAAATGCACTAAAACATACCAACAACTATTACGAATAACTCAAAAACTTATCCGACCTTAATCTGATTGGACAACACATCATATATGAAAAAAAAATCATCAAAATTGTTCTTCGATTAAAAAGTTACGCGGTGACTATAAAAGGTACAGTCGAATTGAGAACTTCTTCCTTTTTTTGAAAGTCCGGTTAAAGTAAAAAAAACACAATACTAAATACGTCACTAAATATAATGACTCTCTGGAATATGCTTAACTTTGAACGATCTTTTGCTCTTTAAGTATTTTTTTTTTTTTTTTTTTTATTGATAACGGACGCAGAAACGAGCAGAAGGACCGCAGATGGTAAGTGGTTACCTTCGCCCATAGACATCTACAGCACCAGAGATGTTGTAGATGCGTTATAACCTAGAGGATACTGATGGAAGGGGGACAATGTAATAGTCCACTATCAGAACCACCACATTTTGGGAAAGGATGGGTGGAAAGGGGAAAATCAGGCTTACATGCCATCGAACCGGAACACATCATTAGATGTTGGCGGTTCGTCTTTGACATGATAGTGGTCGCGAGCCAGTCGGAGGACAGACACTCCTACCACCTAGCAAAAAGTCAGTATTACTGTAGAAAAAACAATAACAACTATAGATAATGAATCTATTGCAAGCTTATTGTTTCGTCAGAAAAAATATTGTTAGTTATTGAAAGGTAATTAAGAAGATATTACATACATTTGTAGTAAATCAACAATGAACTATGACGCAGTGAAACAGTTCTGACTGTATTCCAGTTCTCACGAGATATATCAATTTTGTTGGGTGGTGGAGGTTCGTTGCTCATTCTTCGACCACTATCTGTAAATGTGTTGACTCGTTGCTACAGTAGTTCTGACAGACTACTACTACCTCCAGCCTGTGCCTTCCCTCCATCTCTGTATTACGAAAGGCCTTTCACTACTACTCGTTATAACAACAGATTGTCAATAAAAAAAAACAATAAAAAACCTTTAGTATAGGGACCCGTCCAAGCAATCCTTGATTTTTGATTTTTTTGCCACGAAACAATTTAAGACAACGAGATCTTTATCGACTTTGATTCAAATAAAGATATACGTTAAAATATAATTTAAAATAGTCGTTTCTTTTTCCAGAAAACTTAAATATACAAAATTTATTTTGTCTTCCCAAAAACTAATATTTACTAGTAGGTCTATTATATATATATATATATATATATATATATATATATATATATATATATATATATATATATATATATATAACTATATATATATATATATATATATATATATATATATATATATATATATATATATATATATATATATATATATACTATACTATACTCTTATATATATATATATATATACTATATATATAATTCTAAAGGTCCGATATGTATTTGCTTCTTTCGGTAAGAAGTAGTACTAAATCGGCTGTAATTTAGTGTAGGATGTGTGAAAAGAGAACTTACCGATTTCTCCTCTATCTATTTATTTATTTAGATTCAACCGCGATAATTACAATAAACATTACAAAAAATATAAAATACAGATTAAAATTTAAGCTAAATGCATCATTTTTAAATCGGATATATACATACTCGTACATACATAGCTTCGCGTTGTATCCCGAATATAGCAGGGTAGGCAGAGGGAACCTAGTGTTAAGACACTCCATGTATGTATGTACTTGCTTATAGGACAAGACATCTGACTCTGGTCACATAAGTAGCTTGACGGATTTCCCTTTATAGCAGGGAGAGAGATGCTAGTATCAAGTCAATTCGTTCTTATTTTTCCGCCCGAAATGAGATTACGTGTTGATTTGAAACTAACCGCCGCGCTTTGTTCTTATCCGAGCGAAAAAACATCAATTGTTTTATTTTTTAGCTTCACGCTGTATCCCGCATCCGAGTATAGCGAGGAAGCTAGAGAACCTAGTGTTAAGACACTCCGTTCTCTTTCAACATTTCCGTTCCCCACTTTCCGCCGAATTGAGGCATTGCGTGCTGAGTGGCTAAACTCAGTGCCGCGCTTTGCGTTATTACCAAACCAAGGAAATAAAAATACTGAATATTATTTTAAATTTTCGTTATATTAAATGAAAATAATTTAAATATAATTCTACCCCCAAATGGAAATCGAACCCACAACCAACCGTCTTAATAAAAAAATATAGTAATTATTAAATTTTATTTACAATTTAAAAGAGCGTGATAACGATTTTTTGTTACATACATGAGTATAGCTTATATCTTATTTAATCATAAGAAACACTATAACTTGTCTGCATATAAAAACTTCATTTAAAAGATTTATATGACAGGTTAGGTACTAATCATTTTTCTTTAATAGTACTATAAATTTATATTATATTTTTTAATATTTAAAAAATATTTTAAATTAAGACACTCCGTTCCCCACTTTTCGCCGAATTGAGGCATTGCGTCCTGATCTCTCCCTGCATGGTTGAAAAAGTGGAGGATGGCCCTAAACGTCACAAAGACCCAGGCAGTGATGTTTGGCGGCCGTAAGAAGCCACCACCACTCCAAGTAGACGGCCACAATGTCCCGTGGCAACCTAATGCCACATACCTAGGGGTCACGCTGGACCAGTTCTTAATCATGGTCTCCCAGGTGAAGAGCGCGTGCCAAAAGGCGAGAATAGGAAGCCACCACTTGGGACCTATTTGGAGATCCTCCCTACCACTGCGCACCAAGGCGGCGCTGTACAAGACATACGTCAGACCCCATCTGACGTATGCAGCACCGGCCTGGTACGCATTAGCCTCCGCAAATCAGAGGAACGCCCTGCAAGTCGTGCAGAACATCGCCCTCCGGCGCATTACCCAGGCTCATAGATACGTCAGGAACGCGACTATCTTCCGCGACCTGCGTATCGAGAGTTTGGAGGAATTCATCACACGGCTTGCAGTCAACCTATTCCAGCGAGCGGACATATCAGACCATCACCACATCAAAAACATCGCACCCTGGCATGCGCGTCCACCAGAGCACCGCTGTCTCCTGCCTAGAGACCTCCTACTCCCCCTCTGATCCCCTGAGCTGCTACCTTGGTCGCTGATCGCCTAGCTGGGCCTCACACGAGGAATCGTGGGTCTCACCCGGCTGGGCTGATCGCCCGGGTGGCATATGGCTCTTTCCCCCCCTCCCCCTTACGACTACCATCCTTCCTCGGTTCCCTAACTGGAACCGAAATTGTAGACAGAACCCCTACAGAGGCTCTATGGGCCAACCCGATGACCCGCCCATGTTCATGGACGGAGAAGACTCCCATGGCCATAGGCCTAAGAGCCTGAAGCCATCACCCCTCCTCCCCAGGGAGGAGAGTGAAGACCCCCCATGCGTCCTGAGTGGCGGAACTCAACGCCGCTCTTTATCGTGTTACCAAACCCAGGGAATGAGAATACACTAAACTTTTACATTTCCTGGAGTGGGAATCGAACCCACAACCTGTCGCGTTTACAGTCGCACGCTTGTGCCTCTGCGCCACGACAGTGTAAAAAATATATATTATATTTGATACTTTAAATTGTAAATCACATATTTAAAGGAAAAACATTTGTAGAAATGTATAAAAATTTTTAACGCAGCGGACTCGAACCCGCGCCTTTTGACGTTCTCTTCACTATCTCGCTAGTGATAAAGCGTGCAGCCAAGTATGGAAAGTAATAAATTAATATTATTTTTTTTAATATTTTTACGTCCTTTGTTTCGAATGTTCTAGAAAAGTTAGTGTTAGGACACTTCGTTATCCAGTTTCCGCCCAAGTTGGAGACATGGTGTATTAAGTGGTGGAGCTCATTATTGCACTTTGGAAAAATCATTATAATTTAAATATAAATTATTCCCTTGAGTGGAAATCGAATCCACGACAACTACCGATTAAAGTCAGATGTCCCACTACGCCACTATTTTAATTATTTTTATGTTTCAAATCTGATAGAGAAAAAACACGGCGTTTAATTCCGTAAGTCAATTTGAAATGTTTTGATTTTCTTTTATCTTCACGCTGTATCCCGTATATAGCACGGTAGGCAGAAGGAACCCGAGAACCTAGTGTTAAGACACTCCGTTCCCCAATTTCTGCCGAATTGAGGCATTGCGTGCTGGGTGGCGGAACTCAACGCCGCACTTTGCCTTGTTACTAAATCCAGGAAATGAAAATTTTACATTTCCTGGAGTGGGAATCGAACCCACAACCTATCGCGCTTACAGTGACACGCTTGTACCTCTGCGCGACGACAGGGGTTTTGTTTTGACATGGAAAATTCCTCTATTTTGCAGAGTGTCGTGACACTAAGTTCTCTTTGAATAACATGCTGTGCGGAAAAAACCGTGAAGTTACAAAAAAATACAAACGAGATCTCATATATTCAGGTACTATAATAAAAAAAACAAAAGTGAATAATAAATCTAGTCATAAAAAACATGTTTTAATTTTTTCAACCACATTCGAGAAAACGTAAGCATTCAATACAAACAAGGCACGCGGCAGCGTGTCCAGTCAAGTTCAACTTGTGACGCAGTAACATACCGTTTTATTACACGAACACTTTTAAGCTATTAATTGGAACTATTTTTGGATGGATGGATGGATGGATGGATGGATGAATGGATTAATCGTGTATATTTTACATATCTTACAGATGACCCTACATGTGACCACGGACAAAATTGTATTTCCTAATACTAAAATATTATCGTGATTAATCCGGTTTAAATAAATTCATTTAATATGTGTAACTTTTAAGCTATTTTAAATTTAAAACCTTCATGATTCAAATTTTTCATTTATTATTTTTTTTATAAATATATAGTTTTAAGCCCAGTTTTTCCTGTTTCTTTAGAAATTTCATAAAGTCCTCTTGTAATGCTTCTTTACACACCCTGAGCCACCTACGTATGGAACCTAAATTTAAATTTTATAATTCTTGTTGGCTGTGCATTGCTAATATATCACTCTATAAGCAACAGCAGGTTTTTGTATATTATACTGAAAATTATGAATCATTATAATTATATATAATTTCTAGGTAATACATATAAGATTTTTTGGTGGTAGGAGGTTCGTCCTCCGTCTGGCTCGCGACCACTATCATGTCAAAGACGAACCGCCAAATATCTTATGATGTGTTCCGGTTCGATGGCATGTAAGCCAGGTTTTCCCATTCCCACCCATCCTTTCCCCAAAATGTGGTGGTTCCGAGAACGGAATACTACATTGTCCTCCTCTTCCATCTGTATCCTCTAGGTTGGCAACGCATCTACAACATCTCTGGTGTTGTAGATGTTCATGGGCGAAGGTATCCACTTACCATCAGGTGGTCCTTCTGCTCGTTTGCCATCCGTTATCCATAAAAAAAAAAAAAAAAGAAATATAAGAAGTACTTTTAATTGAAGAAAATTAATATGTTGACAGTTGCTGAGAGTCAATACTTCTGTTGAAAATGTAATATACGTTAAGAAAAATATTAATAATTTTACTTAAATTACTTATAAACAATATTAATACTAGAAATAGGCTAATGTTACTCGATTGCATCGATTTTGTATTTTTTTATGGTACTATGTATATGCTTTTACAATAGAATTCCGAAAAACGTCTGGAATTCACGTTTTAAAAGTTAGGGAAATTATTTTTTACATAATAGTAGAAATGTTGAGTGAATATTTATATCATTATATGTTAAAAAACCCCAGTGACTTGAAATATATATGTTTCGTTAGCAACGTGTCACTATTCCAAAGTGTATGTCATACATATGCTAGTGTGAGTAGAATTTATTTTATTGAGATAATATATTTGTAATACGTAATTATAAAAAATATAGATTTCTTGCACTTGTTCTCCGTGTTTACTATATGTATGCCAATTTCCATACTTCTCCGACCATATAGTTTTCATAAAAAGGGGTCCAAAGCTTTTCCTTCACGTATTAATATAGTGATACATTTTATTGTGAGGGAATTGCAAAGTATACTAAAAAAAAAATATTTTATTATTCCGCTATCGACCTTCAAACAAAAATCTATTGACATTTGACATTGATTGTTAGAAATTTAGGCATGTTTAAAATTGAATTATTTAATATTCGTGTCATATCATTTAAATATTGGAAAGAACTTCTTGTCAGTAAGGGATGGTTGTTGTACCCGATGGAATATTTATTATGTAATAGCTTGTAAGTCTAAGTTTCTTGATATGATTAGACAATGTGTGGCGTTAAACTCCGCCATTCATCTCATAATATAAAACTGTCACATAATAGATGTCTTCTAAAAGAATAACATATATGTCTTTCTTGAGAGGAATGAGTAAAAATTTAAATTGTTAATAAATTGAAAACAATTATAAGTATAAAAAAATATAATCTAGAAGGAATCGAACTCACGTCACTTGGAGGCTTCCAAGAAACGCAAGATCGATTTCCGCTACGTTCCAGTTTTTATATAAAAAACCCCATAACACAGTAGGACAGCGCGTGACTGTAAATGACAGTGATTGTGAGTTCGATTCCCACTCGAGGGATTATATTTAAATTATTTTCATGCTCCTCTGGTATGAGAAAAAGCGGCGTTGAGTTCCACCACTTAACATTCAATGTCTTGAATTAGGACGAAAGGCGGTAAACACTACATTCTCTCTGACTACTTTGCTATACAAAGATAAAGTGTTAAGTTTTTACACGTTTTCCATAATTTTTTTTTTTGTCTTAAGTGGTTGAACAAGAATTTAAAGACATAAAAAATCTATTTGACACGTTTACGATACAATAGAGATAAACCTGACAATACGTAAATTAAAATCATAATCGTGGGAATTATAACGTTGGATCTGTCACTCGCCAGGCAACGTCTCTAAAATGTATCTAGATATAGAATGAAGTTACTTTTCGTTAGGCTTAATTACTTAATTTTATTTATATTTTTTGGTTTCACGCTACATACAGTTCTCCGCTTTCCACCCGAATTCGGAACATTGCATCGAGTGGCGTAACTTAACGCCACGCTTTGTCTGTTAAATATAATAATTCCCTATAAGTGAATCGACCTGCATAACCACTCGCGTTTGCAATCAGGCGCTTTCCCACTGCGTGGCGCTAGGCCCTACTTACTTCGTCTAGGAATGATTATAATTTTTGTATTATGATCCGCATAACTTGTAATTTTTTTTCTGTTACTTAGCTAAGTTTAGAAGTAATATGTTATTCTTTAAATTTTAGTTGCCTTATTCATTTTTTTTTGTTTTTTTTTCAGCTTCACGCTGTGTCCCGCACATAGCAAGGTAGGCAGAAGGAAGCTGAGAACCTAGTGCTAAAACACTCCATTCTCTTTACGATTTCCGTTCCCCATTTTCCGCCGAAATAATAATTTTGTTTTTAAATTATAATTATTTCTCCGCCTCTAACAAGACAAAGCGGTGTTAATTTCAATCGCTTAACACACTCCTTTTAACAACAACTCCTTTTAATTATTTTCTCAATCTCTTGATACTGAATTGCCTGACATGTGGAAAGGAAAAAATTATAAAAAATATGAATTCTTAAGAAAAAGCTTTTTAAATTGAATAAAAAATATATCTTTGTTGTTCTTGTTTACTCAGCCGCACTACGAAGGCGGTAGCGGCCGGTGCGTCTCGTCTTACTCTACCATATATATATAAAAGCGACTTCTTCATACAACTATTTGTTTGATAACGCTTGGCGGAATATGTTTTACGCAGTATAGAAAAATAAAATAAAAAAAAAATATATAAAAAAAATATTTTGTGATTTGAACTTTAGTTAGCAAACTGTTTGGGGTGTTTTTTGAACTAATTTAATAATATTATAATTTTTTTTTTTATTTTTTCGTAATAATATTTTTAGAATAATATTTTTTTTTAATTTTTGCGTAAGAAAACTTTGACGTGATGATTATGAGAGTGTTAAGTGTTTTGTGCGTGTTGTCGACGGCGTCCTGTCTACAGCTTACAGGTATTTAAAGTGACCTATAGGATCTTTTCATATAAAATATATTTTTGTTTATTTTTTTTTTTAACTTCACGCTGTAACCCACATATAGCAGGGTGGGCAGAGGGAACCTGAGAACCTAGTGTTAAGACACTCCATTCGCTTTCAACATTCCGTTCCCCACTTTCCGCCGAATTGAGGCATTGCATGTTGAGTGGCGGAACTCAACGCCGCGCTTTGCCTTGTTACCAAATTTAGTATAAAATATTAATTAAAGTTTATATCGCCGGGCGTTAATAGGTGGATAAATCGACATGCATATAATTTTCTTAAAAATATTACCAGAATAGTTATTATATAGGGTAAGTGACTAAATAAAAAAAGACAATAATTCTGATATTTTCAGATAAAGGTAATATTGAGTGAAATTATTACAAATAACTCAAAAACTACTAGTTGGCTCATCATCATATAATAAAAGAATCATCAGAATCGGTTAATTCAGTAAAAAAACAGATAACCCTTAAAAGTATGCATTTTCGATCTATCAACATATTCACGCACGATACGCATATACAGTTTTTTATTATTGTTTTTAATTAAACCACAATGTTACTTTCAAAAAGTTGTAATGTAATTAAAAATATTAATAAATATATATATATATATATATATATATACATATACTCGTTCGAACATAAACATAATAGTGACGCAGTTGATCTGACAGTAAACGTATCTGACTATGGGTTCAATTCCCATTCTGGGGAATTATTGAATTAGATTATATATATATATATATATATATATATATATATATATATATATACATATATATATATATATATATATATATATATATATATATATATATATATATATATATATATATATATATATATATATATATATATAATCTATCATATATATATGTCTACAAAATTAACGCAACATTTGACTTTGCCGCCATTTGTGCAGTGAAGTGTTGGCAACCCACAAAAAAAGCAATTTGACAGCTAACAGTATAGGGTTATTAAAAATGGAGCGTTACATTAGAACAACGTGTCTTCATTATTAAAGAATATTTCAATTCAAAATTTCAAAAATGGTAGAAGCTTAGCGGCTGCAGTTCGAATTCAAATCTTGCAGTTAATTTTGGGACACCGTTATATATATATATAAAAAGCTCCTTGAGGAGTGTAAGGAAGCACTAAGAGGATTTCTTGATTTTATAGTCCACGCAAACGAAAACGGGATTCAGCTGATTTATGATTTCTGATATTTATAAAACTGCGTTTTGTTTTAAATAATTTTACGTTACCGTTGCGAAGGCCGCGTCTATTACTCAATGTTTCATGTTTAGAACAATTTAAGAGAATACTAGAGACTGTCCCGACTTCTCTTAAACGATATTGATTTAAATAATTTAATTTTATTAACGAAAAAAAGGCAGACATTGCGTGCTGAGGTTCCGTTACTCAGCAGGCTGTAACTATCTAATAGCGAAAAGGGGAACAGGGAAATATTCAAAAGAGAACGGGCGATCTTAATGCTGAGTTTCTAGCTAACGCTAGCCTGTCTACCCTGCTGTGTGTGTGGAATACAGTGAATCTAAATAACAATAATAAAAGCCGACTTCAAGGATACTTGTTTAGTTATTACGAATAACTCAAAACTAACTAAACTAAAATTAAGTTACACCATGTATCGGAAGCACTAGTTAAACAAAAAAAAAAAATCATAAAAAGTGGTTCATCCAGCTGAAACTTATAAGCCTCTTTTGTTGGTTAAAAGTATAACCTATAAAAAAAACAATCCTACCGATATCACAAGTGCGAAAGTTTGTCGATCATATGGCACATTACTGTTTCGTAAAACTACTGAACAGTTACATGAAACTCTAGAGTAATATAGCCTACCTTCAAAGAGCGCGCCTACTCCCACCTCAAAGGCCGGCAACGCACATAGCAGCTCCTCTGGTGACGTTACACGGGACGGCCGTGGGCAGCGGGGATCACCCCACCATCAGGTGACCCAGACGCTCGTTTGCCTGCATCCTTTCCATAAAAAAAAAAAAAAAAAAGCCTATATATCAGGAATAACACATAGACTACTAATTTGACAAAAATATAACAATAAATATTTACTTAGCACTATACTAATAACAAAATTAATATTTTTACTCAATTTTGTATTAGTTTTTTTTTATTTTTAGCAAAGAAAGCAGATATTTTTAAATTTTAGAAATTTATCCTAGGGTTACTTTTTTTTTTTTTTTTTGTGTGCGGACGGCAAACGAGCAGAATTTCACCTGATGGTAAGTATTACAACTAACCCATAGACATCTACAACAACGGAGATGTTCTTAGATGCGTTATAACCTAGAGGATACACTTGATGGAAGGGGACAATGGTAGTCCACTATCAGAACCACCACATTTGGGAAAGGATGGGTGGGAAGGGGAAAATCTGGCTTACATGCCATCGAACCGGAACACATCATTAGATATTTGGCGGTTCGTCTTTGACATGATAGTGGTCGCGAGCCAGTCGGAGGACGAACCTCCTACCACCTAACAAAAGACTAATAAACTAATATATGTAATTTATTTTTTAAATAATTTAAGTTATCTAAAGAAAAAGGACTCAATGAGTAAGCGTAATTTCCCACTTTCCGCTCATTCAAGGTTTCTTGCAACCTAATGTTAAATATATCGACCAGATTGAATAAATACCTTTTTTAATATAAATATTCTAAGGCAACAAATCGCTGCGTTAAGTTTCGCTATCATAAGAACAATAAATAAATAATATGATGCCTGGTTGTGGGTTCGATTCCCACGTTAAAAATAAAGTAAAAATAACCTAATTAAAGTAAAATTAAAAAAACACAAATGATCCTGATAATGGTCCGGTTTAAAGTTATTGTAGATGTACATATTCGCTTTCACAAAAACAATTAAGGTTTTAACAAAAAAAAACAATTTCAAATGAAATGCACTAAAAAATGACGTGATTACGAATAACTCAAGTTTAAACTAGACCACATCAAAAGCATTAATTATTTATCAAATAAAAAAAAAGTAATCATAATTGAGTCATCCAGTCAAGAGTTTTGCGGTTTTTTTTTTTTACTTCACGCTGTATCCTGCATATAGCAGGGTAGGCAGAGGGAACCTAAGAACCTAGTGTTAAGACACTCCGTTCTCTTTCAATAAATCTGTACCCCACTTTCCGCCAGATTGAGGCATTGCGTGTTGAGTGGCGGAACTCAACGCCGCGCTTTGCCTTGTTACCAAAGCCAGAAAATGAAAATACTTCATTTACTGAAGTGGGAATCGAACCCACAACCTGTCGCTTTACAGTCGCACACTTGTGCCTCTGCGTCACGACAGGAGCACAAAAAAAAACAAACGAATTAAGAACTTCCTCCTTTATTGAAATTGGTCAAAGAGGTGATAAACAAATTCAAATATATATATATTAACATACTTTATATTCACACAAATGATATTATATTCGCTTTAAATTTAATATATGAATAAAAAATGTGCAGAAATATAGTAGGTATCTATAATAACTAATCTATGATATAGACGTATTTTACGCGTAAACAGGTCCGGTGACGCGTAAAGTACGCTTTGCCTCAGTAACTAATTACGTCACTTTATACAAAAATACAATAAAAATAAAATATATTAGCTATCTGCGCTTCTTCTCTATACTTTAGCTATGCCAAATTTCTTATTCCTCTATCTGATATATTTTTCAATAGAATGTCAATAAGACATTGCCTGTTAATTGACGGAACTCAACTCCCCACTTTGTCTTGAAAGTCACTCAGTCAGTGAAATGTACATATTTCAAATATAATTTTTAAAAATTCCACAAGTAATTACAGATCTGCCATTTGAAAAATTCAAAGTCGAGATTAAAAATATTTATTAAGGAAAGTATATTATTCTGTCCAAGAATACTATACAGATGTTAATGTGTGGAATTAAATACTGTTGATGCTCGCTCAGGAGGCTTATCGTTGATGTAAATTTATTATAAAATTTTATTTGAAATGAGCAACTGTTGAGTTTCTTGCCGGCTCTTCTTAGCAGAACTGCCTTCCGATCCGGTGGTAGCTTCCGTTAGGACTGACACTGCTAACATCTTTTGTAAATTGACGATTCAAAAGTGCTTGTAATAGCCTATTTGAATAAGGAATATTTTGATTTTTGATAATCGTTCCCGAGTGTAAATCGAACCCACAACCAACCGCTCTTACATTCAGACGATATCCCATTACGCCACAATTGCAATTATTTAATATTTAATTTCAAGTAAATATAACAGTTCCATTATCAATGACAAGTGTTTTCCCGCATAATATCATCTATTGTTATCATTGTGAAATGTCTATGACGTAAAGTCCTGATTCTTTGTTTGTAGACCCTTTATGTTTGTGTTTTTTTAATAGTCTCTCAATTTCCGTGACTAAGTATTAAGACAATAAAATCAGTTAAAAATATATAAAATTCACTTAACATACATACATACATAGCTTCACGGTGTATCCCGCTTATAGCGGGGTAGGCAGAGGGAACCTGGTGCTAAGACACTCCGTTCCCCACTTTCCGCCGAATTGAGGCATTGTGTGCTGAGTGGTGGAACTCAACGCCGCAAAATGCACTAAAAAGTAACATTGTTACGAATGGTCCCATTTAAATTTAGTTAAAATCTGACATCTGAAATCTGTATTTTTTTTTGGTGCAGTTTCTTTGAAATGGGTAAACTTTTTAGTTAAAATTTTAATACTTATAAACCTTCATGGTGGTGAAGCCACGAGCAGAAGCAAGTATATTATATAATCAATTAATTAATATAAATATAAATAAACAAAAATAATATCAAGTAATATTAAGTATTATTAGTTATAATAATATATTAAATAAAAAAATTTTGTTTGGTGGTAGGAGGTTCGTCCTCCGTCTGGCTCGCGACCACTATCATGTCAAAGACGAACCGCCAAATATCTTATGATGTGTTCCGGTTCGATGGCATGTAAGCCAGGTTTTCCCCTTTCCCACCCATCCTTTCCCCAAAATGTGGTGGTTCCGATAGCGGACTACTACATTATCCTCCCTTTCCATCTGTATCCTCTAGGTTGGCAACGCATCTAGTACATCTCTTGTGTTGTAGATGTTCATGGGCGAAGGTAACCACTTACCATCAGGCGGTCCTTCTGCTCGTTTGCCATCCGGTATCCATAAAAAAAAAAACTAAAATACTTGGACTCTCTTTCGAAAAAAAAATAAGCTTAGTTAAGTGATATGAAAATATAGTGAAAGATGACAAAAGTTACGGACCACGTGTGCGTAATTACCAAAATAAATAAATTAAAAAAAAAGAACATAAATATTCACGATTTTTTTTTTCTTTTTTTTTTTAACACAAGGTAAGAGGTAAAAAAAAAATTAACCATACATATACTATTTAGATATATGCGCAATTACTTATCGCGTCGGGTTATTATGTATCATTTACCATGCTTAAAATAACAATTAACGAATAGTTGCTGGCGGAACAACATTTCAATTATTTATTATAAACTTTGATCAATGTTAGAAAAGAAACAAGATAGCAAGAATTGAAACCAATTTAAATCAAACTGCTTGTCAGATCTTAACTAATTTTGTTGGAGTGGTAGGAGGGTTCTCCTCCGACTGGCTCATGACCACTATCATGTGTCAAAGACGAACCGCAAATATCTAATGATGTGTTCCGGTTCCGATGGCATGTAAACCGAATTTTCCCACTTTCCCACCATCCTTTCCCCAAAATGTGGTGGTTCTGATAGTGGACTACTACGACACATGTCCCCCCCCTTCCATCTGTATCCTCTAGGTTTGGCAACGCATCTGCAACATCTCTGGTGTTGTAGATGTCTATGAGCGAGGTAACTTCACTTACCATCAGGTGGAGGTCGCTCTGCTCGTTGCCGTCCGTTATCAATAAAAAAAAAAAATGTGTCTAGCTGTCATAATTCAGACAGTAAATCAGACTTAACACCCGTGCACCGTACAGTATTGTTTTAGATTTACCCATATATATTATAGATTATTTTGTGATACAGGTGGGATATTTGGAAAGGTGAAAAAAAAGGTAATTACTTATTTGTGATGATTTATTATTTTTGAAAACGTAAAAATTGAACGTGGCTGGACTTGAACCGCGTTTTCTTGGACATACCGTAGGCGCTCTGACCGCTAAGCCATGCGTTCTTAAGATGCTGCTGCATAGATAACCTTGGCACAAGCGTATAAAGAAGAAACTTCGACGCAGCTCGGCGTGGAGACGCATGGGTTAGCAGTCAGAGAGTTAGCCACGGCTTCAATAGGCTTTGGGTTCGAAGATCCCGCTAAGGGTCAAAATTTTTATATAATACATTTTTCTAAAAAATTACAATAATTACTTATATTATGACATAAGGACAAGTAGCAAGGGAGGATTAGAGATTGATCTACGTAAACACAGAATCAATGATACTGGAGGAAGGCCGTAAAAATGATGTATTAGGAACCCCCCCGGATACGTGTATAAATAGGTCAATAACTGTGGACGAGGGGAGAAAAGAAATTGTACCGGACCGCGCGTTTGGCTGCTCCATTCTCTCTGACTACTCTGCTAGGAGTGTGAGTGTAGAAGAGTTAAAAAATATTCATGTTACTTGAAATTTGGAAAATGGCCATATTTTTTTAAATACATATCATATTTAAAAATATATATACACTAATACTCAACTGCTGTAACTTGTGTACTGTGTTTGTTATGGAGGACTTTACACAAAATTAATATAATAAAAAAAAAATGTTATTAATTTAAGAATACATGATTTCCTCTCCCTGGTAACACATTAGAGTTTGAAATATTAATCAATAATTGGCCAATATCCATCGATCAGGCCATTATGGCGAAGTGGAACAGTATCTGGCTGTAAACATGGCCGTTTATGAGTTCGATTTACTTTGTAAGAATGATTATTTTAATTATTGACATTTTTTGGAAAAAAAAACAGCACGCAGTAGTCCTCGCCGCTCGCCACAAGCCTTGAAATCCTCATGTCCCAGATTCGGACAGAGAACCGAACGGAGTGTCTTAACACTTTAGGTTCTGCTTTCCCTGCTGTTATACGAAAAAAGTGTTCAGGATTCTCTTTTTTTATACGCTTGGCAAAAAAATTAATAGAAGCTTCTAGTCAATATTTGTTTATAATGGAACTTTACTGGACGGCCGCGTCGTGATCCTCCGTCGCGGTCGTTCTTCCACTCGGAAACTGCGTACAAAAGGTCCAATCGGATACTTTCACAATTAAGTTTTGCTATCAAATGATTAATATATTACATACCCATATATATTATATATACATATATAAACTAGTTAAAGTAACAAACACTTTGTCTATCTAGACGTGGAATATTACCAGTCGTTAACCTCAAGTCCAGCTTTTGAAGACGGGGTACAGTTTTTTAAGTGATTTATTTATCTCATTACTTGCATGATGTTGCGATTTCCGGGTTGCTTTGTCTGACCACACGTGAAAGGCTCGAATACAAATATTAATCCTCTTTTGAAGTGAAATTTGAAATGACGAGTCAGTCAAATAGTTCAAGATTTTTGAAAATATTTTAGAAAAGAAAAGAAGGCTCTACCCTTAGGTCGCCAACTCCCACTTGTCGCGATCAAAATATCTAGTGAGAACGGAAGTCTTAATAAAAGGAGTGTCTTAACACAAATCTCTGGTTCCCTTTACCTACCCTGCTACGAGCGGGATACTGCGTGAAGCTGAAAAAATATTTGTATATCCATATATATATGTTATTTTGTGTAACAATAGAATTATTAAATAAAATCACCGCGCGCAATTAAGACTATAAAATAAATTGTTATTCGACGCAGCGGCGATTCTGGGGACGCCCTTGCGCCTGTCGGCATCCTCTCAAGCAGCCAGTTAGTGCTTGCATTTCGCAGGGACTGAGCAACCTCTTCCCTCACCCCTCCGGTGTCGCTGTAAAGACCGCTAGGGTCAACAGTGTGGATCATTTCGAAAAAAAAAAAAAAAAAGACGCAGCGGCGACAAATATTTATATATATTAGGAAAATGTCAAAAGATCAAAACATTTATTAAGAACTGTACACGTTTATCAGACATATATCTAAAATTGGTATAAAGTGCATTGCCCCATAAAACATTTATCACACGTTTTGTATCACCAAATTCTTTAATAATTTTTTTTTTTTCGTTATCTATCACCTTACGTCGTTTCTTGCCATCTTAATTGAATGCCTCAATTCTACGGAAAGTTGGGAACGGAGATCTTAATGGGACGGAGTGTCTTAACACTAGGTTCTCCGGTTCTCTATATACTCTGTGTGGCATACAGTGTGAAGCTAAGTTTATATCATTTCAATTGGCAACTAATTACTTACTTACTTACTTAACTTCACGCTTTATCCCTAGCGGGGTAGTCAGAGGGAGAATTCATATGAATCAATCGTGTATATTTTTTTATATCATTTTTTGGATAATGGATGGCAAACGAACGAAGGACCACTGGTATTGAGGAGTGGTTACCTTCGCCATGAACATCTACACCACGAGAGATGTTTGTAGATGCGTTTGCCAACCTAGAGGGATACACACGGGAGGATAGTAGCGGTAGTCCGCTATCCCGGAACCACCACCACATTTTGGGGGAAAGGGATGGGTGGGATAGGGGAAAACCTGGCACATGCCATCGGAACCGGAACATATCACAGGCTTCATTGGCGGGATTTCGTCTTTACGGCTCTATGATAATGCCAATAATGGTGGTCGCCCAGTGAAGCCAGACGGAGGACGAACCTCCCTACCACCAAGCAACGATTCGGTACATTTTACATAACATTAGATACATTTTGAATACCGTACGTATTAATTTACAACTCACTAAAGTAGGGAATTCAAGGCGTAATCTAAGATTTTTAAAAATCCGCTCTTTTTGAGAGAGCAAGAAGAACCTAGTATCAAAGCCATTCCGCTCACCACGCTTTGTCGCCGAGTTCGAGGTATTACGTGATGAGGTGGCTCAATTAAGATATTTATTCTTTCGGCGGCATTGCGTACCCACCAAAACCATCAGCTCAGAAACACTTTGTCCTACTCCGCCGCGATGGCTAATATTATTCATCCATATAAATAAAAATCATTGAAAAATGTAAAGTCCGCGTATAATCGAATGACAGCACCAAGTTGAATAATATTGTATATAAAAAATAATAATAATTTTTTGCCATGTAAATTCAAGCAAAAAGAAATATTTTCGGTTATTTATTTTTAATTTGACGTTAAATGTAATACTATATGTAGTGATTAATGCCATATATTGTGAATTAATTTGCCGAAAGTTCTGTTTTCCATACAAAGAATTTAGGGCAGTATAAAATTTTTTTTTTTTTAGTTGATCTAGTTAATTCTATAAATAATATAATGGCAATTTCCTCACCAGATGGGTAATACTGTTCCAGTACCGCGTCTCTTCGAGCTGGGACGACTTCGACGAGTGCATGGCATTCCACGGCAACTTTCTGCGTAAGGATCGCTTCATCTACAGTCCACTGATAATAGACAGCTTATGAACATGATACGGGTTTGTCCAACATATCATTAGAAGCGAAGAACAGCGAGAGTGTTTTGGCACTATGGCTGTGCTTTGTCTGTGCTATAAAAGCATTGGCTGATGTATTTAGATAGGCACCGTTAAATGTTTTTAGAAATTATATATATATATATATATACTATAAATATAAATACCTCCAAAAATTACTTGTTGGATCTAAATGGGACCACATTTTTAAATTCTAGGTATAATATAAGGATTATCAAAATTTGTTCACCAGCAAAAGTTATGCGGTATAAAAATAAAAAATATACACGATTAATCTAGCTAAGAATTGACTAATATAAAAAGCCAATTAATTTTTAATCGACATCTAAAAAGGAGGAGAGGAAATTCTCACATCGACTTCTCACATCACGATCGTTTTGATTGTTACCGCATAATATTTCAACCAAGTTTTTCGAACCGCCAAATATCAATGATATTTCGGTTCGATGGCATAGCAAGCAGATTTTCCCCTTTCCCACCCATCATTTCCCCCAAAATGTGGTGGTACTGATAGTGGACTACTACATTGTCCCACCCCCTTCCATCCAGTATCCTCTAGGTTGGCAACACGCATCTACAACATCTCTCCGTTGTTGTAGATGTCTATATGAGCGAGAAGAATGACCACTTACCATCAGGTGGAATTACTTTACCAACAATTTTGGAAAATCCGTTCCTATCAATAAAAAAAGTGTCAGCCAATTTGACGATTCTTTTTTATATGATAGCTATTGTTTTTCTAATTTGAAGTTAAGTATTTGGAAGTATTTGGTTAAGATAAGATTGAGTAGTTTTTAAGTATGTAACTTTTTAATGCAAACAAGGCAAAGCATGGCGTTGAATTCCGCCACTCAGCACGCAATGTCTCAATTTGGCGGAAAGTGGAAATTTGGGAGGATTGTTGAAGGGAACGGGTGTAACACTGGAGTTCTCTGGTTCCGTATGTCTCACCCTGCTATGTGCAGGATACAGCGTGAGCGAAAAAAAGAAAGCTTTTAATGCGTTTTCTTTAAAGGAGATTTTCTTTTTTTTTTTTTTTAATTATATTTAAAGAAGCTTGTTGTCAATGTAACTTGCACACTCATTGCCACAGTATAGTATTTATTTGAAACTTGATTTTTAAAAAATGGAAAAATATTCGTACACTCATTTCCTTTCACGAATTAATCGGTTTAAATAGTAAAAATTAATATCATTTTAATTCTATAACTTCTAAAACAATAAAAATACATATATTTGCCTTGCTATAAGCGTATCCTCCGGACGAAAGCTTGGTGACATAAGGATAATTTACATTACAAGAGGCCGCTAAAAAGTTCCACAAATGAATGGGTTATATAAAAACCCAAGAGTGCGAAAGATTTCGAAATAATCCGTGTAGGATAGTTCTTGGCCGCTTCTCTTGCCAAGTTCTCGAGGTTAAACACCGCGTGGATTTTGGCAGTTCACGATATTAGCATAAATTTTGTAAAGCTAACTCTTATTAAGTCAAACCCCTAGTTTTAGAAAACCGTTACCTTATAACTTTTAAAAATGAAGCCCAATTTGTAATCCCAGCAGAGTGTGATAGCTATGGTGTGGCTAATGTAATCCTTATTATTTTTGTTTGGTGGTAGGAGGTTCGGTTCTGCGTCCTCCGTCTGGCTCGCGACCACTATCATGTCAAAAGACGAACCGCCAAAATATCTTATGATGTTCGGTTCGATCTTTGCTCTTCCGGGGTTTCCACATCCTTTCCCAAATGTCTGACCAGGTTCGCTGGGGCTTTACCCGATACTCCTTCCCTTTTCCATCTGGCATCTCTGGTTGGCTGGCAAAGTATCTCTTTATTGTTGCTCAAAAAGGCCTGTTCAATGAGCGAAAGGCTTCCCACTTTACCATCAGGCGACGGTGCCTAACCTCAGATTTCGCTGCATCCGGTATCCATAAAAAAAAAAAAAATCTGTTTAAGTTTGGCCTTCAATAGACAAACAGTTGAGATATTAAGTAATATTCCTTTGAAGCATTTTCCTTTAAAAAGTAGTTTTTAGGTGGGATAAGAAAATGAGAGAATTAATGTTTGAGGAGCGTAGGTTCGAGTCCACTTTGTTCAAATTTACACATACTTTTTCTAAAAATGTTCTTACCGTAAAGGTGCGTCTAATCGTCTAATCTGTATATAAATACGTAGAAACCGAAACTTTATTGTGTGTACCCCTTTTTACGAAAATTACGCAGATGGAGGAGCATGAAGTTTGATTTTTTTTTTTTTTTTTCGAAATGATACACATGCTGGTGACCTAGCGGTCTTTACAGCATTACCGAGAAGTGAGGGGAGAGGGTGCTCAGTCACACACCAAAATGCAAGCTTGCCAACTTTGGCTGCTTGAGAGGATGCCGACAGGCGCAAGGCGCCCCCTGCGGGACTAATGAAGTTTGTCACACATATAGTTCATAATGAAGGAGTGCAGAATGATTATATTTTTTTAAATAATGCATAATAAGTATATTAAATTAATAAAATATGGGTTGTACACACTATCTTGGTTTAACGTCCATGTTTATAGATAATAACATATACATACATTGCTAAAGATAACGCGTTGTTAACGCGTCAACAAGGCCACTAGTAACAATAAATATATTTAGAACAAGTCTAGTTCGCCTTGCGGTCAGGATATGAAAATGTCAGAACGTGAACCATCATCAGAAATAAAAATAATTAAAACATATAGTCATTTCCAGTCGTGGCGCAGAGGCACAAGCGTGCGACTGTAAACGCGATAGGTTATGGGTTCTATTCCTAAAATTCTCCAGGAAATATAAAAGTTTAGTATTTTCATTTTCTGTGTTTGGTTCCGCCATTCAGCACGCAATGCCTCAATTCGGTGGAAAGTGTTGAACGGAATATCTTAATACTTTTCTCTGTTCTCAGGTTCCCTCTTCCTACCTTATAGGACCCTATGCTATGGTGTGGGATACAGCGTGAAGCTAAAAAAAATAATTTCCCTGAGTGGGAATTGAACCCACAATCAATCATGTTTATAAAGCATTTTTATTTATTTATCTAATAAGTAATATTTTAACAAAAAAAGAAAACGGACTTCATGTAAAATGCGATGAAAAATAACATTATTTCGAACAACTCAAAAAGTACTCATCAGATCTTAACAAAATTTAAATGTGACTACAATAACTAAACTAGCTATCATATTAAAAAAGAATTATCAAAATTGGTTTACACAGTAAAAAGTTATACGGTAACCCATATAAAAATTTCCTCCGTCTGGCTCGCGACCACTATCATGTCAAAGACGAACCGCCAAATATCTAATGATGTGTTCCGGTTCGATGGCATGTAAGCCAGGTTTTCCCCTTTCCCACCCATCCTTTCCCCAAAATGTGGTGGTTCCGATAGCGGACTACTACATTGTCCTCCCTTTCCGTCTGTATCCTCTAGGTTGGCAACGC
>JAKGSA010001730.1:0-41025 GCA_033558755.1 Philaethria dido | reverse complement strand
TTACTTATATTTCGTTTCAAATTTCTCCTAAATAAGAGAAATTCATACAACAAAATTAAACACTAAATTCTTTAAAGGAAAGTAGAAATTCTACATACATTAATGCAACAACAAGTTTTTAATTGTCACATTTTTTTTTATTTCAGTTCAAAATGAATGGAACTTAGATACTTGGATATAAGTCCATTGTGCCACACATTTAAAAAAATAAATTTTATTTTTTTTTATATTGCTTTTTTTTTCTTTTTGTATTCTTTTATTTAAGTACGTATAACAAATCACAGACACAATTGACAATTAAAAAAATAAAAAATTATACAAAAGTGTAATAACTTCTTTGAATAGAAGTTATTTTGAGCAAGTAAAAATGAATTTCATTCAAAATTGTACTATAATCAATTTTTTAAAGAATTTGTGAGGTATAAAAGTATAAGTAACGTCATGTTTTAATATCATGTTGGTAATGTTTTAAGAGTATTTTAAAAATATTATTTATATATTAGTGTTGCTTAGTTTTGACAAAATATATATTTAATTATCATTCATTCAGCAATTAAGGAAATTTAGTTAATTTTAATTTTTAAATATTCTAAGGCTCAACAAAGACCTGCCTTTACCTTATATACCAAATTAGAGATATTAATCTAAATTTTTGACTACTTTATTATATTATTAATTTGGTTGGTACAACTGCAACCAATGAATGCTATTAAACATACTTAGATCAATTCAATTTTTTATTAGTTGATGACAAGCTCCCCCATTTATCTTTACAAATGTCATGAGACACAATAAACAAATTTAAATTGAAAAGATGTTAACTCGATGAGAGCAGGAAATATAAAATTTCAACTTCCTCTACCAAATTGAACTAGGATACTGACCCAACAGATTTAAAATCTAGCTTAAATAATCATGAATGAATAGTTTCTGATGACGGATTGTTTGTAGATTTATTTATTAGAAATTTTTAAGACTTGTGATTATTAAAATGGACTGAAACTCATCACTCATCGTCTACTCTTTGTTTTTTGCTGGTATTTGACGGAGTTTGTGGAGGAGAACAACCAGTTTCTCTTCTTTTAGAGGAATGTCTCGCACAAGCAGTACCTGATGTCCTGTGAGACGAGTTCTTCTCAGTCGTGGGAGAGAACTGCTTCAGCATTTCCACATCATTGAAGATAACTTGGGCACCACCACCACAAGTTGGAACTATATCACCTTTGTACAATTTTGTCTCCAATTCCCCATCAGTATCTTGTTCTTGGGAAATAAGACAGTACTTTGAAGATTTTGAATTAGCAATATCTTTCACATTGGTTAGCTTATTTACAAATTTACTGTTTGCAATTTGAGGTTTCAATACAGTGCCCATTGGGACTATCTTCGTAGGAGCGTGTTCTACCCAACCTTTGCCATCAGCAGATAGTGATCGTTTGTGACGAGGGTTTGCAATGGCTACTCCTCGGCGTGAAGTCGCTGGTGTATCCCGAGTGTCTCGAGACTCCCGCGTATGTGAACTAAAAGGTGTTAACAGATGAGCTGGTAGAGCCCTAGGTGTAGAGCCAGGTGTAAAATCTCTTATAGTAGTCTGAGCTGCCATGTCCCCGGTACTTTTTGGTATATCCATATCACCGCGGTCACCATTTAGCGCTTCTGCTATTATGCGTAACCTATTCTCTTTTTCTTCAATTGCGTTTCGCAGTCGTTCCTTTTCAGATTTTATTTCTTTCGCTTTTTCGTGTTCAGCAGCTATTTTATGATTGTATTTACGTTCTAGAATCTTCTTTTGTTTTTCTTTATCAAGCTTATTTTGGCTAAGTAGCAGTTCTTTTTCTTGGAGCTCACGTTTTAGGGTAGATGTATAATCTGTCATTTCACTTAGTTTCCTTTGATGTGCTAAAGAAATGTTTTCCATTGCTGTAAGTCTATCTTCCAGAGCCCTGACTCGGCGTTCTGCTGATGCTAACTGTCCCCGCAGTGACACATTTTCACTTCTAACTTCTAGAGAATCCTTTTCCAGTTCCAGTAAAGCTGACCGTAGCTTCTCATCTTTAATCGCCTTACTTCTTTTTAAAGTCTCTCTACGACTGATTCTCATTTCTAAATGAGCCATTAGTTCCTTTATAATATGAGATGCTTGGGAACTATTTAATTCTAGACTTGGGAAGTCTGGACCTAGACTATAAACAAGACCTAGATCCAATTCAAGTTCTCTAGCTTCAGGCTTAGCAATATTCTCTCTTGCAGCATTAAATAGTTTATTAGCTTTACGTCTGCCAGACATTAGACCAATGGTTGCCGCTACATCTACAACTTGCGGCTTAGCAACTTCCACTTCTGCAGCAACTTCAGCAAACCTCATTACTTGTAATGTTTCATCATAATCTTCACCCCTAGGATTTGCACACACTATCATACGAACCTGACCTTCACCTTCAAAGAAGTTCTTAAATAAATGTGTTATTTTTGACTCTCGGTAAGGCACCATATTACTGGTACCATTTATTTGATTTTCTCTTAAAGCCTCCATACATGTTCGTAAAGTCATTAAAGATTTGTTAATATTACCTGCTTCTCTCAATCTTTGACCAGTATTTTTAGTCCTGTTTGTCCTCTCACTTCCAGCTAAGTCAACAAGACTAAGCTGACTTATAGATAGGAACTTTTTATTTTGTATCACAGCTTCTCCCATCTCATCAACAGGTGCCTGCACCAATCTTATAGTAAAAACTGAGTGGCTTCGACTTGACTCAGCGTTAAGGGTTGTGTGAGCCATTCTCTTCCTTTTTAATCCTAAATAAAATGCATTAAAAGCTTCCTCGGCTGACTTAATTTCTATCTCAGTAACTCCATGTACATACATGTTGTGTGCTGCATCTTCTCTTATAATTTTAACAGGTAAATTCTTACTTATAGGAGGTCCATCTTCAAGTAAATCAAACACACTGTTATTGTATATTTCTACATATGTAACAAATACAGCATATTGGTTATCTTCATTGACTTCTTCAAGTTTAGTCAGATCTGAATCTGACATAGCAAGGTCTGGGTTCGAATTGTTTTTCCTATTGCTTTTGAACTTGTGTAACTCTTGCTGCCTCTCCAACATGGCTTCAGCTTCTGATTGTACATCAAACATGTTCATTTTGTCAGGTTTAAACACATATTTGTGAGCTTGAAGTTCGTTGATAGTTTTGAATAATATATTTAAGCACCGAGGTAGAACCCCACAGTTCTGGGGCTCTCCTGTCATAGTAAATGTCTTACCGCTTCCTGTGACCCCATATGTGAATAATAGGCCATTCTTACCCTTAATTAACCCTTTGACGAGAGGTAAAGCGACTTTATCAAACACTTCTTGTTGATTTGCTTCTGGCGGGAACACTTCTTTGAATGAGTATTTCATAGTTTTGTTGCCTTCGTTTCTATAGCTTATAGCAGTTGAGGGTGGCGCCATCAGGACAGTGGTTGGGGATATTATTTTTATACATGTGTTATCAGATTCTCGTTGCATAGGCCGCAATCTGCAGTAAACTTGAACCGGGTCTCTTTCGCCCTGATTAAGGTTTTGCTTACTTCTAGCTGGCGTCCGCATGTCGTTTAGTCTCTGTTTGGATTTTGCGGACTTCATTTTTAATCAAATCACAATAACTAATAACACTAACACGTATTTTCTTCGAATATATATTTTAACGGTTTGTAAAATCGAAGCAACGGTCGTTCGTGTAGGAACGTAATAACCGAATAAATTAAATACTCGTCGTTGATACTATTAAGGTTTCTATCTCTTTTATACTCAAATAAAATGTTTAGCGTTATTTCGACTTGCATAAAACGGTTGGCAATTTGAGAGCTTTTAAATTGTGACGGGTAATAAGTGAAAAATCTGACGTTACTAGTATGTTGCCATATACAAATATCTTTTTCTTTCTATAAGTAATCACGTCAGTTTATTAATTTTATTTCATTTTAAAAGTTTAAAATATTGTTTCTACAAAATATATATTGCTATAAAAATGAGATTGATTTTATAAACTTTAGACAACTTAATGATTTTAATAATTATAATTTATGCAACGCGGTAGTGAAGAAAGGAAACGAGACTTTGATAAATACTACTCAGAACTATAATAAAATACACACAATATTTTATTAATAAAACAATAATTAAATAAATTATTAATTATTTTCCTAATAATTCATAAAAATAATAGTTAATTATTCTATATGATGATATATAAGAAGTATACTGCAACTAGATATCATTGGATAATTTAATTGACTAGGAGCATCCATTATAAAACAATTTTTGTAAACTTTAAAGTTAACAGAATTTAAAGTTATCGCTTAGGAGATTGTATAATATTAATTTTCTGTAATTCCATAATAATTCTAATATACTTAATATTTATTTATTTACGTAGTTAAAATATTGTTATTCACTTTAAAATTTATTTTTTACAATTAAACGTGCATAAATACACTACTTATTATTTATGTTATCTGTGACTTGTGATATTTGTAAACAAAACAGTTTTTTTTTTTAATTTGAGATTTATTTTGTCTAGATCTACTAACTCTTTAAATATTCTTAATTATTTTCAAACTTTTATTTAGGGAGAGAAATACGATGGACGCCGCGCCGACGTATGGTCTTGTGGTGTTATTCTATATGCGCTACTTGTTGGCGCTTTGCCCTTTGACGATGATAACTTACGACAATTACTCGAAAAGGTAAATGGTTCTAAAATTTTAAAAATACACACATTTACAATAAGAAAAAGATTTAGAAAATAATCTTTTAACTTTTTTACTCAATTTATTGTTTAAATACTCTTTTTTTAATTTATATATTGGCTATATAATAAAAGTTATCATTAAAATTTAATCGCACCTCGCATCTCTCCCCCAAAAAGAAAATATAATCAGAGATTGCTTAGTGTTAAAACACTCTGTTTTTCGCTTTCACGTTTGTTTTTTAAAGCAAGGAGAAATAAAAATAATTTAAATTAATTCCTTCATGTGGGAATTGAACCCTCAACCACCAATACACTATCCCACTATGCTAGTTTGTCCTTATAATACATACATACATACATACATACATAGCTTCATGCTGTATCCTGCATATAGCAGGGTAGGCAGAGGAAACCTAGTGTTAAGACATTCCGTTCCCGTTGTCCTTATAATAACTTAATTAAAATTTTTATTACTTTAAATAATGGAGTATGAGAAATTTATTTAACATTCTAGGTGAAGCGAGGAGTCTTCCATGTACCACATTTTGTGCCACCTGACTGCCAACAATTACTCCGAGGCATGATTGAAGTGAACCCAGAAAAAAGGATGACGGTAAATCTAAATTTTTATATTTTCATAATGTATTTTTACTTAATATTTTCTAGTTTGGTATAATTTTTTTTATTTTTCTATGAAAGCTGAATGAAAATCTACTATAGTTACTAGATTATTTGTTATTAGTCATCATTCATTTTAGTGGTTGAAACTTGATGATTGATGAAAAGATGTATTTATATTTGATTTTTTAATTGCTTTGTGACTTAAAATTTTATTTAAAATATATGCAATTTTTATCGAAATTAATAGACTTATTGACTATTGACTTTTTCTTGTGTTATATTAAAAAAATACTATAGTTTCTAGAATTTTCCATAAATATTCCCTGCTTCTGCAGGGATTATTATCAGGTTCATATTTGGATTGAGAAATGACAATCACATTAGTCAATATCATACTCATATTGTACACCATCCTATATCATCCTGCTACCTTTTGTACCTCGAGGAACGATTTCAGTTCTTGGGGTCAAACATAAGAATTTCGACTTCACTTGATATAGCTATATAGCTAGATTATCTAGACTGCTTCCACACATTGCAAGAGTGCAGGTTTGAATCCTGCTACATTAAATGTATAATAATAATAATAAGAGAGAGGCGAGTCACCGTCCGCTAACCTTTCAATTTGAGACTGTTGAAAAGGCGGACGTCCGATAGTCTCAATCAATAGCCCAGTACTTAGTCCATCCAAACTCCATTCCATAGCCCTATTTTAGTTTTCCATATGTTCCATAGCTCCTACACATTGACCAGTGACCATCTCTGAGCAATTGCCTATGGTTACTCAGAGATGGATCCCGGTCAATGCATCAGATTAAAAAATATTGTTGTCTCAAAGGGGCCTCTACGTGTTGGACTTGTGTCCCCACGCAAGCCTTCCAAAGGACCGGGTTCATTTGAACCCGAGAACCTGTAACGAGATATATAATAATAATAAAACACTTTATTGCACATAATAAATAAAGAATTACAAAATAACAAATTTGTAAGTAAGCAAAGGTGACCTTATCACTAAAAGTGATCTCTTACACTCAACCATTATTGATTGTGTACTTATGTGAGACATGTTTTTGGCGGAACAGTGCAAAAAATAACAATAAATAAAAAATTATCATAAATACATCCTTACTAATATTATAAATACGAAAGTAACTCTGTCTGTCTGTCTGTTACGCTTTCACGCCTAAACCACTAAACCGATTTTGATGAAATTCGGTATGAACATAGAACTAAACTTGGGAAAGAACATAAGATACTTTTTATCGCGAAAAAAATGATAGAGGTTGTTGAAATAGGGGATGAAAGTTTGTATGGAAGTTCCTTATTGTCAAACATAAAATCATGTAAGATTGTTTAACTGTTTACAACTTCACCACATAAACCACTTAACCAATTTTGACAAATAGTCTAGACCTTGGGAAAGACTATAGGATACTCCTCACCATATCGCGCGATATAACCAAATTTCACGCGGGCGAAGCCACGGGCGGAAAGCTAGTAATACATACATACATAATAGTATTTATTCTCTATATATATATAATTTTAATTCCAGCTAGCAGAAATAACCCGTCACCCCTGGGTAACGGCAGGTGGGAGAGGGGAATTGGAACAGGAGCTACCCATGATGGAGGTAGTCCAGACCAGAAGGGTGTTGCCGTCTGCTGAGGCAATCGACCGGATGTATTACAAGCTATATACCCAGTCTAGGCTGTGTTTGCCCAAACATGAGATAAACTTATTCAAGATCTTTTAAGTCCTGGTAAGTTAAAAAATATAATTTTTTATAGTTTTCACCCTTTTCTTGCCTTACAACAGGTTAATTAAATATAAATTACTGCTAAATTATAATTTTATTTTATTCCTGAGTATGAATAGTTATCGCCTGTCGTAGCGCAGAGGCACAAGCGTGCGACTGTAAACGCGACAGGTTGTGGTTAGATCCCACTCCAGGAAATGTAAAATTTAGTATTTCATTTCTTGGGTTTATTAACAAGGCAAAAAGCGCGGCGTTGAGTTCCGCACACTCAACACGTAATGTCTCGATTCGGCGGAAAGTGGGGACCGGAATTATTTGAAAGAGAATGGAGTGTCTTAACACTAAGGTTCTCAGGTTCCCTCTGCCTACCCTGCTATATGCGGGATGCAGCGTGAAGTTAAAAAATGAATAGTTATTCTCATATGCTTGTTTTGGTGCGATAAACCCATTTAACACTTAATGATTTAAATACAAAAAGAAAAATGATGAATGGAGTGTCTTAACACTAGATTCTCCCTAACTACCTTGCGCGAAGGAAAAAAGGGGATCAAATTTAAACGCAATTAATTGTTCCTTCCAGTCACAACACAGAGAAAGTGATATACTTCCTACTCCTGGAGCGCAAGAGACGGAGACCAGCTCGGGACTGACGAAGGCCCCGGCCTCCAGCGCCCCGCCACGCCTTCTGACCCTCCCAGGAAAAGACTTGATACTTGTAGGGTAAGTATATATGAGTGTAGTGATGCTTGAAGAAAGTGACTTCTACATAGTCAGTGACTAGGAAAAAGATAAAAAATGGCTAGTAAATATGAAGTACATTAATTGCCTAATGCATCTATATGTATGTATATATATATATATATATATATATATATATATATATATATATATATATACTCTTTGCTGTAATGAAGCAAAACTTTGTACCCTTTTACGAAAATAACGCGAACGGAGAGAAAACGGAACGAAGCAAGCGGTGAAGTTATTTAAAAAATCGTATATATTATTACTAGTGTACCCGTTGACGCGTTAATAACGCGTTGTCTTTAGCATTAATATATGTATATGTCACTTTATATAAACATTGATGTCAAACCATGGTGGTGTGTAACATTTATTTTATTAATTTAATATACTTTTTATGTGTTATTTCAGCGCGCTTTCGCTATATAAACTATAAATTATTGCCAAGTTTCATGCTCCTAAATTTGGCACGCCATGGACCTATAGAAAGAAAGAAGTGCAGAGACTGATAATATTTTTTTAAATAATGCATAAAAGTATATTATATTAATAAAATAAATATCACACCCATATCATGGGAAAGGAACCTTGTTCAATTCAACCCCTTGAAGACACAAGTTTGCGCGTTGACCACCAAGAAAACCCCATTTGTCGTGTCACCAGTTTTCAAGAACACACTCTTCTTAAAGCCGCGCCCAGTATCAGCATATTGGGCCTTAGCGTTTCAGTGAGTGCCAGTATCGCGATCATCTGGAAAGCAAGGCCAAGAGTTGGCCTCCGAGCACAGGAGTGTCATCGCCAGGAGAGCGAGACAGTACTTCACGCCAAAACACCGGTTGGCCTGTATAGGGCGCTCAGGTTCGGCCTCATATGGAGTACTGTTCTCACCTCTGGGCTGGTGCACCAGTATCCAGCTTGAACCATTTGATCGCATGCAACGCAGAGCCATTCGAATCGTTGGGGACCCAGTGTCTGTGCAGGGGCTTGACACTTTGGCGTTGCGTAGGGAACGTGTCCCTCGTTGTGCGTTCTCTATCGCATATATAGCAGGGAGTGTTCCTGGGAACTGTTGACCCCTGATTCCTGCCGCAGGATTTTCAAACCGCACAGTACGCCACAAACTTATAAATACCATCCACACCACCTGGATGCGTGGCACTCAGTACTATTGCGGTTTCGAGAAGAATTTCCTTCCACGTGCCACTGAACTGTGGAATGGCCTACCTGCGAAGCAGTTTTCAGGTCGATACGAAATGGGTGCAGCCTTCAAAAAGCGCGCCTACTCCCCACCTCAAGGCCGGCAACGCACCTGTAGCTCCTCTGGTGTTTCACCGGGGCCGTGGGCGGTGAGGATCACTTACCATCCCAGGTGACCCGAACGAGAGTTTGCAGCCACGTCACTTTCATAAAAAAAAAAAAAAAATCATGGTTTTATATCAATGTTTATACAAATGACATATATTGCTAAAGACAACGCGTTGTTAACGCGTCAACGAGGATATAAACATTACGCTGATATCTCCAAAGTCAAAGTCAAAGTCAAAATATCTTGATTCCATAAAAATGCTTAACATTTACTTGGACATGTCATAAAAGTAGAAAAAAAAAATGCAAAACAAAATAACCAAAAAAAAAAATGTGTGCAATTTTTGACTTGAAAAAAGCCCGTTCAAATGGTTATTCTCTATTTCTGGTTCTTCTCTATTTTATTATATGTAATTATTTATATTTTCAGGTGAACGGTCAGTCAGCACACTTTGGTCAGATAAGCGAAGGGTCACCCATTACACCGAGACGGTCACAGTTTAGGTAAAAAAAATTACATAAATATCGGTTAGACATAATGCGGCGTTGAGTTCTGCCATTTTATTTTATTTTTATTCATTATATTCACCAGTGGTAATTACATTGGAAATAATTTTAAAATATTGTGTTTTTTTTCTTCTTATAGCTAAATTACCTTTAAGGTGAATACTACATACTATATATATAGACAAAAAATAAAGTACAAGTGAAAAAATAATGAAATAAGTAGAATACTGTTAATGTTAGGTGGTAGGAGGTTCGTCCTCCGTCTGGCTCGCGACCACTATCATGTCAAAGACGAACCGCCAAATATCAATGATGTGTTCGGTTCGATGGCATGTGTAGATTTTCCCCTTTCCCACCCATCCTTTCCCCCAAAATCTTGGTGGTTCCGATGGCGGACTACTACATTGTCCCCTTCCATCAGTATCCTCTGGTTGGCAACGCATCACCACAACATCTCGGTCTTCCTTAGATGTCTATGAACGAAAGGTAACCGCACCATCAGGTGGTCCTACTTCTGCTCGTTTGTAAAATCCATTATCAATAAAAAAAAAAAAAAAACTACAAGTTAAAATACTAAAGTTACTAATTTTGTCTGACATTCCTACGATATCTATCTAGAGAGCTTCCGAATGCATCAAACCGCTTTTTTTATTCAAGGAATTTCTAGAAACCTAGATATGGGGAGAATTATTACCTAAAATAGACTCCGAATCAGATCGAATTCTTGTGAAAGGAGAATTGAGTGGAGTGTCTTTGACACTAGGTTCACTCTGATTCTGCTATGCGGGATACAGCGTGAAAGTGCGGGATGTAATGACAGAGGCGTCCATACAACACAGTTCTGCCGGCTTGCCATAACTTTTTAAAAAGTACAAACATGAAGGACCTAAAAGGCCAGGAAAATGGGAGCTCGAATAATCAAATCCGTTTGAGGCAAAAATATTTTCTAAATTATTACTATTTTTAACTTTTTATCTTTCACGCTGTATCCGCATATAGCAGGCGAGGCAAAGAACCGGTGTTAAGACACTCCGTTCCCAACTTTCCGCCGAATTGAGGCATTGCATGCTGAGTGGCGGAACTCAACGCCGCGCTTTGCTTTCTTACTAGACTCAGGAAATGAAAATACTAAACTTTTTCGTTCCCTGTAGTGGGAATAGAACCCACAACCTGTCGCGTTTACAGTCGCACGCTTATGCCTCTGCGACACGAGTAAAATATTAACTTTTTATTCATATTAAAACTTACAGATCGGCGTCAAGTCGTCGCAGTGAAGGTAGAAGCTCTCCGCAACTCTCCGCAAGTCCTCCTGGTGAGATTTTTTTAAAATATTTATTATATATTAATTATTTTATAAAGAGAATTATTTATTCATTTATTTTTTATTCATTTAGTTTAGCAGGACAACTTTAAAATTCTCGAAATTTAATAACCTAATATATATTCCCCGAGTTGGATTTGAACCTATCTATATACGATAGGTTCAAATACAAGTAGTGTCCGATCGAAACTGGTTTTTAACGACTGAAACCGAAACCGAAACCGAATCCTTACAAGCATTATGGTTTGAGAAAGAAATATAAAACATGATATTATAAGTAGTCAAGATATGTGTAAGATAGTTTCGGTTTCGGTTGTAGTTTCAGCAGCTATACAACGCGTTGTTAACGCGTCAACGGGGACTATAGCAGTAGTAAATTTATTTTAAAATTATATTTGAAAAGAGCAACTGTTGAGGTTCTTGCCGGCTCTTCTCAGCAGAACTGTCTTCCTCTCCGGTGGTAGCTTCCGTTAGGACTGACACGACTGACACTTTTGTAAATTGACTTTTGATTTGGTTTGACTTCTTGCCATTTTCTATATAGACTATAATTTAGGCCCTCAAAATTTTCCTCACGTATTATTATAAAAGCAGGCTTCGTTCTCTACTTTTTGTGAATGAGACATTGTGTGATGTGTGGCGGAGCTTAACGCCGCGTTTTGTCATACTAAGGCTGACTAATGTTTTTAAAATGAATATACATAGTAATTGTATTTCAGGTCACACTCCACACCGGGTGTCTTCACTAGGCGGTACCCCGGCTACGCCTGGATCACCTTTAGGTTATTATTATTTTATAGTAAAAAGGTCCTGAGTTTGATTTTCAGATATATACAACTTCACGAGTTTTTTAGATTTATATAAAAACAAGCTACACGTTTTTTCCCTTTAACGCCAGGGGAACCTAGTGTCAAGAACTTTTTCAGCTTTTAAAACTTTTAAAAAATTTTTCAGCTTTCCACCCAATTGAATACTGAAAGTTGTACTTTGCTTAATCTATGAATGATTATAATTAAATTATATATTAAGAATTATAGTGAGCTATTTAAAAAGATATCAATTTTTGGGGAACATTAATATATATATATATATATATGTGTGTAGGTACATTAAAGTTTTTTGAAATGAAATGATTTATTTAAATTATATTTTAATTTATATTCTTGTTTTAATCAAACTCGATAAAGAGTTTAGGTCTTTTTAGTCGTTACGTGAGAAAAAATCAGAATAATGATCTTTTTGATTAAGTCCCAATAATTCTAAAGGTATATCGATATCTAAATTATTTTCATTACTCCACTCATACATACATACATAGCTTCACGCTGTATCTCGCATATAGCGGGGTAGGCAGAGAGAACCTGTTAAGACACTCCGTTCCCCACTTTCCGCCGAATTGAAGCATTGCGTGCTGAGTGGCGGAACTCAACGCCGCGCTTTGCCTTGTTACCAAACCCAGGAAACAGCATGAAGCAGAACTATAATACATATATTATAATTATAAATTTTAAAGTCATTGGAGTTGTAAGTTAAACAATGGTTATTGGTTCAATACCCACTTGGGGAATAAATATTTAATAATTTATCTTTCTGCGTTTCGGCGGAAAGTGGGGAACGGAATTGTTGAAAGAGAATAGAGTGTCTTAACACTAGGTTCTCGGGTACCCGCTGCCTACCCCGCTATATGCGGGATACAGCGTGAAGTTAAAAAAAAATCTTTCTGCGTTTTGGTTGGTGGCGAACGTAGTGTCTTGACACTAGCACAAAATAAATATATTTTCTTACTTAAATATATTTGTAATTATAATATAATTTCAGCATCCCCGTCTGTACGTGAACATCATCATCAAAGAGCGAACTCAACTGGACCAACTATTAGCTTAAATATTAGTAAGTATATATATTTATATTTACAAGTGTCCTCGTTGACGCGTTAACAACGCGTTGCCTAGCAACGTATATGTCACTTTATATAAACATGTATGTCAAACCATGGTAGTGTGTGTAACATTTACTATATTGATTTAATATGTTTTTTTATGTATAATTTAAAAAATAAAAAATGTTTTCATTCTACACTCATTCGCTATATAAACTATAAGTATGCCAAGTTTCATGCTCCTCCGTCCGCGTAATTTTCGTAAAAAAGGGTACAAAGTATTTGTTTCACACATTAATATATAGCCTAATATATATTAATATGACGCCTGTCGTGTCGCAGAGGCACAAGCGTGTGATTGTAAACGAAATAGGTTGTGGGTTCGATTCCCACTCCAGGAAATGGAATTGTTGTAAGAGAACGGAGTGTCTTAACACGTCGGTTCTCAGGTTCCCTCTGCCTACCCTGCTATATACGGGATACAGCGTGAAGCTAAAAATAATAATAATAATAATATATAGATAAGAGGCCATCATTATGCTGTAGTACTATCTGATTGTAAACACGATTGGTTATGGGTTCGATTCCCACTCGGGGAATGATGGTGATTATATCTATATTTTTTTTAATATGTTTTATGTATGTATGTTTTTATATCTTATTTTGCTAAGTCTAAATTCCGCCACGTAACATGTAGTGCCGTGAAATTTAGTGACCAGCATATATTGGAGTGTTTTAACACTGTGTTCTTATATATATATATATATATATATATATAGACTTTATAAAGTCTATGTCACGATAGGTTGTTTGTGATTCTTTCTTGCTAAAACCACTAAACTGATCTATATATAGATATATAACAAGAATCCGTGTAATTTGGCAATTATTATGGCCAAATTACACGATAAACGTGAAACGTGGGGAACGGAGTGTCTTAACACTAGGTTCTCAGGTTCCCTCTGTCTACCCTGCTATATGCGGGATACAGCGTGAAGCTTTGTATGTATGTATAACGATAAATATACAATTTTTTTTGTATCTTCACGCTGTTTCTCGCACATAGCAGGGTAGGCAGAGGGAACCTGAGAACTATAGTGTTAAGACACTCCGTTCTCATACACTTACACAAGATAAGTTTTTTTAAAACAAATTTAATTTTTTTTTACAGGCGGAGAGCCAGGAGAAGCTGTAATAATAATAAATGAATCTCCCATGATGGGGTCCTCTGTGGCGGTCAGACCTCACAGCCCCTCACAGTCACATAGAGGTAACAAATTATAAAAATATTACTATAATTAAAAAGAAAGAGTAAACGCGACTGGTTGTGGGTTCGATTCCCACTCCAGGAAATGTAAAAGCTTAGTATTTGCATTTCCTGGATTTGGTAACGAGGCAAAGCGCGGCGTTGAGTTCCGCCACTCAGCACGCAATGCCTCATTTCGGCGGAAAGTGGGGAATGGAGTGTCTTAACACTAGGTTCTCAGGTTCCCTCTGCTTACCCGCTATGTGCGGGTTACAGCGTGAAGTTTAAATTAAAAAAAAACGTAATTATATGTTAATTGTCTTTTTAAGAATATCCGGACACGTGTGCAAATTTTAAAACAAATCAGATGATAATAAGTGGGTCATAATAATTATGATTTTTTTCTATATATTATTTGTATGATAGATACAAGTGTTAATAAAGGCGTGTTAGAATTATTTTCCTTTTTTCACGATGATAACTGGTAAGACAATACGCGGCGTTTAGTTCCGCCTCAATGTGGAGGGCGGATTGTTTTGACACTAGGTTTTCTGTATACAAATTAATACATTTTTTTTTTGGGCGAACGCGATTGGTTGTGGATTCGATTCCCATTCAGGGGAAATATTATATTTAAATTAATTTTCATTTATCAGTCTAGGCAAATAAAGTTTGTCACTTAACACCCAATGTTTCAATTTTGGGCGGAAAGTGGAGGACGGAGTGTTATGACACTAACTTCTAAATTTAATATTTTTTAATCATTTGCCAGTACGAGAAAGATCGTCCTTACCCGGTCCTGGTAACGCAACGCCGGCTCAGACCTCACTGTTTCCTAACTTAGCGACTATTCCAGGTAACTAACCACTGTGCCATAAGGTACTAAATTATACTATTATTATATATGTGAAAATTTTGTGAAGTTAGGTTAATTGTATGGAAATTCTAATTTTTTTTTAATTTTAATGTGTTTTCAAATTTTTGTCTGAGCTGATAGTCGTGGGTTCGATACTCACTTCTGGGAATGTTGAAAGTAAAATATTTTTGTTTTTCCAAACATGAAAGGTATTTTAAAATATCGTATCTGCTGTATGCGGAACACAGTGTGAAACTAAAAAAATCAGTTGATCTTGATCTTTATGAATATATCGCCTTGGAACCGATTCCCACATACATATATGCATACATACATACATACATGCATATGTCCCAGTGTCGGCGGGTGCGGGTTCGGGGTCCGGCGGTGGCGCGGCGGCGCCGTGGCGCGCGCGCTTGGCGACCATCAAGAACTCCTTCCTAGGCTCTCCGAGGTTCCATAGGCGGAAAATGCAGAGTGAGACATTTTTTTTAAAATTTTTTGATTGGAAAGAACTTGGCTATTTTTTTCAGCAAGAGCAGAGGCACAAACGTGTGACTGTAAACACGACAGGTTGTGGGTTCGATTCCCACTCCAGGAAATGTCAGTATTTTCATTTCCTGCGTTTGGTAACAAGGCAAAGCGCAGCGTTAAGTTACGCCACTCAACACGCAATGCCTCAATTTGGCGGAAAGTGGAGAACGGAAATATTGTAAGAGAACGGAGTGTCTTAACACTAGGTTATCTGGTTCCCTCTGCCTACCCTGCTATATGCGGGATACAGCGTGAAGTTAAAAAAAAAATTTGTAATGTCCCATTTAAATATATTTATTATGTGACAAGTAGTTTTGTATAAGGTTATTTATTCAAGATTTTGTTCCTCATATGATTCATATGGCCAAAAACTTTTGACACTTTTGGCATAATAAAACGTGTTCCTATGAAACCACTATGAAAGTAGGTGAGATAGGGATCTCAAATATATGTTTTGTGGTACACCTAAAAATGTTAAAAATTTTGGACCATATGAATCAGAAAAGGACGAAATCTTGAAAAATCACCCGTTACTAGTGTCCCCGTAAATGCGTTAATAACGCATTGCGTAGTGACGTATATGTCACTTTATATAAACATGGATGTCAAACCATGGTAGCGTGTGTAACATTAATTTTATTAATTTAAACCTTTCCACTCCATTGTCGAGTGTCACTCGACACTGAAAAATACCATACCAAAAGGAATTATAAAAATTAAAATTAAGAATTATAATATAGTATCATATAATTATTCATAAAATAAAGTTTATTAAATAAGAAAAATTCGTTTTTTTTTACAAATTACACAAAAAACACTAAAAGTTAATTTAGCGTGGAGCTGGTGGAATAAAAACAAAAACAGCCTTGGAGTGGAAAGGGTTAATGTATTTTCATGGATTATTTTTAGAAAACATATTCATTGTGCACTCCTTCTCCTATATATATTATAAGTGTGCCAAGTTTCATGCTCCTCCGTCCGTGTAATTTTTGTAAAAAGGGATCCAAAGTTTTTCCTTCACGTATTTATATATAAATTCATAATATTTTTTTTTTGTTAATTTTTTTCCAATTCTGCTTCAGCATCATCAGAAGAGGTCCACCTGACTCCGGAATCGTCTCCCGAACTCACCAAGAGGTCGTGGTTCGGATCTCTCCTACTCTCTGCGGATAAGGAAGAGACTTTCACGGCATTAGTTAAAGGGAAACCGTTGGCTACGGTCAAAGCTGATTTGATTCACGCTTTTTTGAGTGTAAGTATCATTTTTATGCGCGTTATGAAAAAAAATTATTCTCTTTGACGTGTTAATAACGCGTTGTTCAGCAAGTGACATATACATCACTTTTTATAAACATGCCTGTTAAACCAAGGTAGTGTGTGTAACATTTATTTTATTAATTTAATATACTTTTTATGCATTATTTAAAATAAATATTAGCATTCTGCACTCCTTCTCTATATAAACTATAAGTGTGCCAAATTTCATGCTCCTCCGTTCGCGTAATTTTCGTATAAAGGGTTACAAAGTTTTTGCTTCACGTATTTATATATATATATATATATATATATATATATATAGATTATATAAAAATTATACTTAACGAAACACATTACACCATTCAAAAAATATATAGTATTTTTTTAATTGTTTTAAGCGGACTTTGTCTTTATTCTCTCGTGTTTGTAATTATTCTCTCGAGTTGGAATCGAACCCACGACTGGCTACCACGCCATGGTCTCTTATATTTTGTCGATTATTAGTAATGTAAACGCGACAGGTTGTGGGTTCGATTCCCACTCCAGGAAACGTAAAATTCAGCATTTTCATTTCCTGGGTTTGGTGACAAGTCGAAGCGCGGCGTTGAGTTCCGCCACTCAACACGCAATGCCTCAATTTGGCGGAAAGTGGGGAACGGAATTATTGTAAGAGAACGGAGTGTCTTAACATTATGGTTCTCAGGTTCCCTCTGCCTATCCTGATGTATGCGGGATACAGCGTGAAGTTAAAGATGATGATATATTTTACTTGGCACATTCGCGCTCGGCTATTTTTTTATGTTTTTAATTTTGACTACGGCAAATATAATGAAATTCTAAAGCCGGTTGTCGCAAAATTGTATCGTCAAGGGGACGATAAGAAGTATAAAATTTGTAAATATCAATGTTAAAAATATAATATTCATATGAACTACATAGCTTTACGCTGTATCCCGCATATAGCAGGGTAGGGAGAGGGAACCTAGTGTTAGACACTCCGTTCCTCACTTTCCGCCGAATTGAGGAATAAAAAAATCCATTTTTTGGAGTGAAAAATAAAATATAATAAGTTGAAATGAGGCGAATTGACGTCTCTAACCGCTCGTCCTCAGATAGCGGAGCTGTCGCACAGCGTGCTGTCGCCGATGTCGTTCCGCGTGGAGTACAAGCGCGGATCTAACGCGCCCGCCATGTTCCAGCGACACGTGCGCTTCCAGGTAACGCGCCCGGTCGCCCGTAGCTCTCATAATGATGACGTGCTTGTGCGATGTATGAATGAGTCAATATATTTCGATGTGGGAATGTATGAAGAACGACTTTATAATGCGTGCTCTACGAGTTCCAATACTGGGATCATTTTTAGGTTAGGGTATGTTGCTTTTGATTTGTTTTTGCGTAATGTTAAAAATTGTTATGACGTATAAAATATATGTTTTTTTTATTTATCATACTGAACTGAAGGAATTTAGATAATTGATATTATTATTATGTATCTCGTTAAGCCTCCCGGTTCAAAGGAACCCAGTCCTTTGAAGGCTTGCGTGGGGGACACAGGTCCAACACGTAGAGGCCCCTTGAGACAACAGTATTTTTTAGGCCTGACGCATTGATGGGGATCCATCTCTGAGTAATCATAGGCAAATTGCTCAGAGATGGTCACCGGTCAATGCGTAGGAGCTATGGAACATATGGAAAATCCAAAATAGGCTATGTGGAATGGAGTTTGGATGACTAAGTACGCATTGATTGAGATTCACCGGACGTCCGCTGCCTTTTTCAACAGTCTCAAATTGAAAGGTTATGGATTTGGTGACTCGCCTCCCACTAGATGGCCCCCACAAAGCGGCGTAGTGCCTCGGGCGCAACACGGGTGTGGTCGGCCAGGGTGTCGGCAGGCACCGGTTTCACCATCGTGAGTGCTCGTGAGCGGGTTTCCCGTTAATACGCAGGATTGAGCACTTCCACCCTTATAGAGAGAGAGCATATAGTTTCCAGGCCCACTCTGCGGCCAATGAAGGCAAGCCAGAGGCGGGGATAAATTACACCTCCTCTGGGAGATCACATAGGTCCGTGGGGTCGCTTACTCCCCAACAGTTCAAGCCACAGCCGCCCTGCGGGCTTATTATTATTATTATTATAGACGTATCGTGAGATACAAAATGAAACCGAAAATCGTTAAAATTGAAATCAAATTTTAATTAATTTTATATAAAATAAAAATATATGTTAATTTTTTTAAGTATCTTGAATAATTAAAATGTATGTGAAATATAAAAACTACATTCAAAAATTTTTAATTATTGTAAATAATTTTAATTAATTTTTACATAACGTGTTCACAAAAAATAAAAAGCTGAAATCGTTATAAATTTATTTATTTATTTCCAACATTTAACAGTACAGTACTAAAGATGTAAATATATTAACAAAATAACATAAAGAGAGAAAGTAATGATAAATTAAAACAAAAATATATATATATATATATATATATATATATATATATATACAAAGTGACACAGTAAAAAATTACAAATTAACAAAAAGGTTTTGTTTGTGTGCGTGCGTGAGTGCGTGCGTGTGTGTGTGTGTAAATTTAAATTTAAATCTGTTTCCGTGGTTTATGCGTGTTGCTAGTAACAAATATCCATCATAAATGTTTGCATTTTTAATATTAATAGGATTTTATAAAATATTATTATCTTATGAAAAATAAATTTTCTTGAATTATGACAATAATTTTTATTTTTTCCTTTCAGGTGGACATATCGACGATAACAAAAGCGCCCGGTGAAAACGGCAAGGAGTATTTATATGCCATTACATTCACTTTGTTATCCGGGTGAGTTATAAAAATATATATTGTCATTTTATTACGTTCTTCACTATTCCTTCCGTTAAAATAAAAAAAAAGAGTGGCGTAATTTAACACCGTTTTGTTATAGTAATTGTAATAATATTTGTCGTCCAGTTCGAACTTATATATACCAGCTTATCTATATAAAATTTTTGATCACGTTTTGCTAATGTAAGGTATATATTTAATGTGTGCTTACTCAGGTAACATCCGCTGCTCTGTCGTGTGTGCGAAGTGGTGCAGCGGCAGGTGTCGCGCGCCCGGCGCCTCCCGCGCCGCGCCGCACCACCCACCGTCACCATTTAGAGCGAGAGACGGGCCATCGCTGTTGGTAAGATATACACACATACATACGAGGTGTCCATATGCTAACACGGTTCTCACCAGCTTACCTCTATAAATGACAAGAAATTATGTATTTGAAAACATCAACAAAATGATTAAAACCGAAAAATAGATCGAGGAAAATCAACCAAATCGAGCTAAGAGAGGTGTGACGGCTAAAAAAAGGTCGGCGGTAAAATTCCATAGTGAAATTGAATATTGAAAAAAAATTGTCTATTGTATAAATATTGAAAAATTAGTAAACCGGTGAGAAACTGAGTTGTAAGTGGACACCTCGCCACCGCTACACACAATCATCATTCATTCACTTTTTAGAATTGTTTTGTTCATTCAGTAACTGAACATTAATTTATTTATTTCCTACTTAAAACATTGTATATATAAACAAACAGTGCAGTATTCGAACTCGTGCCTCTTGTTGACGCTGTCCATATTCTTATAAAATTTTATTACGCTTAAAGCAATTTCAAAACCTTTATAAAAACATGATGGCATCAGTGTCGGGCGCCATACCGCATTCCATGAACTACAAAACTTTTTACAATACAAATTTAAAAATATTATATATACTTTAATAATTTAAACCATTAATCATTAATACACACTTATTAACGAACACTAAGCGGGTCTGAGTCCCGCTTCGTTCAAATTTTAATACATTTTTTTTTATTTTTTTTTTATATGCAGCTGCATCAGAAATACCAGACAGTCCGGAGACACCTCACCAACATTCCGACCAGGACAAAGTGATTCCTCAGTTTTCGATACTGTTAAAAGCCCCACCACGCCTTATCGATCAGTTGATCAGGTAAATAAATCGGCCTACATTTTTCTACACCTTATATGATATTCACTCATGGTTGTGGTACTTTTCCACTTTTATGCAACCAACACTACCAAGTTAACCAAGTACCAAGTTGGTAATCACCAATACATAGGTTTCACTACCACTTATTTCATACATTCTGTAACTTGATGAGAACACTGCACCAGTCAAAGAGATAATGAATTATTTGTTGTCCGCACGCTCCACTAATGGCAGTCCAATAAGTCACCCGTATTCATCGATTTCCAATATTCAATCTGTTTCCGTTTCCGAATCATAGATAGTGACACTGTGTCATCACAGATTATCATTCGCGCCGACATATAGTATATATTGTCTAAAAAATTATTAAATATAACATTTAGTAACTGACATATGACTTGAAAAAGTTTCCTTTTATTTTTGTTATTTTTTTTTTTTCAGAACGGCACTCACCCTCTAGGTTCCAGTTCGTCAGTGACAAGTGGTTCCAGTGGTTATAAAGTAAGTATATTTGTTGTTTATATAAAAATCATAATTTTTATCTTATTTTTAACGGGCTATGACGAAATATCTCGTCATACATAAAAGCTTAATGGGTATGACGACATTTTCGTCATGGAAATTAATCGTAATATTTTAAACGCGTAATGCGTTTCTACGTAGTTGTTATCTATTAAATCATAGAGTTGTTATATATATGCCGTCATATTGACGATGCGTCAGGAATGTTCATGTTCTGCAATCTGTATTGGAAGCGTATGCCTCGGTTAATGTTTATATGCTTGTCCTTGTTCCTATTTAGTTAGGTTGTTTTTATTAATCGTAATTATTTGCTTTCTATTTTAAATATGTCTACTTATTCCATAAAGTTTTAAATCAGAGGTCCCAAACTTCCTAGTTCCATCGTAGACCCCTTGTCATATTTTTGACTTTTAGATAGACCTTTTTACCTTGAAAGACTTAAATCTTTTTTTTAATTTGGTTTTTGATTTAAAAAAACAACAAGTTTTATACATTTATTAATTGAATTTAAATTAAAATATAGTAACTGTTACATGAACAAAATTTGAAAAAAATTGTTTAATAATAAATTATCAATAATATTAGTTATATTCTTTCAGTCTGTTTCAAAGGTCACAAGCATTAATAAAGTATTGGAAACCATTGTCGAATATATAAAAAAAAAAAGTCCCGCTGAGTTTTTGCGCCGGTTTTTCCTTTACAGGTCTGAGGCACAAATTTTGTAAACTGATGGAAAATTATTTGACGCTCAAAAATGAAGCTTTGTAACTTTATTTTGAATAAAATTACTTTTTAATGTCAAAATTATATTAATAATGCTTTTTTTTTGCAATTTCTACCTGCCTTGACCCTATTTTCATGTTATAGACCAATTTTTTTGTCGCCCATGTTGACCCCTTGCAGTTTTTCATCGACCCCTGGCGGTTGATATAGACCACTTTGGGAATCACTGGTGTAAATTATGGGATATTGACAACTTGTAATTATAATAGATCGAAGTATAGATGATTATATTATAATACGTAATAAAGTATATACGCATCGATTCACTTCCTTGTATGCGCGTCGATCAGTCAGTACAGTCAGTCAGTAGAACGAGTACGTGGGTGGGCATAATATATATGGTAGTAACTCATTGAATCGTGGAATTTTCAACGTAGCTTTTACCTGTGTGTGTTGTGCGTTGTGTATTCCTCGTATCCGTCAGTCAGTCAGTGAGTGAGTAGAGTGCAGCACAATATATAACAATACATCAGTCGTGGGATTGCAGCAGGGCGGGCGCGGGCGCGGGCGGCGCGCCGCAGAGCCCGCCTCCGCCTCCCTCGACCACGAGATCATGAGCTGCACGCGCGACCTGCCCGGTGACACACACACACACACACTAGACACACCTACAACGTAGACACAGGACACATATATACAGAGAAACTCATATACAAAGACACGCATATACACATGTATATCAAACACGTAAAGACTACACACGTAGACACGTATACATGTTCATATACACACAAAGACATACACAACTCACAAACACACAGCATACGATACGTATACACATTATACCCATGATAAGTTTATATGACATAAGGCCAATAAACACCTCTGGTGTTGTAGATGTTCATGAGCAAAGGTAACCACTTACCATCAGGTGGTCCTTTTGCTCGTTTTTTTTTTTTTTATGGATACCGGATGGCAAACGAGCAGAAGGACTCGCCTGATGGTAAGGTGGTTACCGCCCATGAACATCTACAACACAAGAGATGTACAAGATTCGTTGCCAACCTAGAGGACACAGATGGAAAAGGAGGACAATGTAGTAGTCCGGGCTATCGGAACAACCACATTTTGGGAAAGGATGGGTGGGAAAGGGAAAACCTGGTTTGACATGCCATCGAACCGAACACATCATAAGATATTTGGCGGTTCGTCTTTGACATGATAGTGGTCGCGAGCCAGACGGAGGACGAACTCTCCTACCAATTTCTAAACAAAATCGTTTGCGATCCGTTGTCAATAAAAAAAATTATATACTTAGCAGACACATGTGGTATGTACATATAACACACACACAAAGACATACATTCATACAAAAACAGAAACATACAACACACATAAATCTGCACACATCCAGCAGTAAAATTAATTCTCATACAAATTTACTCAAAACTCAAATTCAAAAAGCATTTTCTATTTATTAACTTATTTACGTTTGATACAAAATTAACAGCTTCAGTCATTTAAACTCAATGTTATCAAAAAATCTAATTTTCATTCATATTACTTTCATACAAATAGATCTTAAATTATAAAAATAAATATATATTAATATTTTTTGTTTTTTAAAAAGGTACCCACACAAAACGTTCATCATCGGAGTGTCGGGACACTACATCTTCCCCAAGTGGCGGGGACTCGGAGTCCCGCGAGAACTCCATTGGCGACGAATTAAGGAGAAACAATTCACTTCCGCGACAACTCGCCGGGACCCTCCCACTTCTATCGCGTGATTTTATTACTTCGAATTCCCACCCAAAATGGGTATTCCGGTTAGTTTGATGAAAATCTGCATGTTTTGGTGAAAATTCCGCAAATTTTGTGAAAATTCTGCAAATTTTTGTGAAAATTCCGCAAATTTTGTGAAAATTCCGCAAATTTTTGTGAAAGTTCCGCAGATTTTGTGAAAATTCCGCAAATTTTGTGAAGTTCTGCAAATTTTGTGAAAATTCCGCAAATTTTGGGTGAAAATTCCGCAATTTTGTGAAAATTCTGCAAATTTTGTGTACCTGCAAATTTTGGGTGGGATTGAGCGTCTTTGTGTTAAAGGTTGTCCATCGGTGCTTATCATTTGAGATTTCTTAATATATATATATATGTATTAGCAAAAAAAATATATCAAATTAAGTAGTAAATAGTATGTTTGTCTATCCCCCCTCTAATTGTCGAATAAATGTAAAGTACATGAAAAAATAATCGCCTCGCCATATTTTTTATCTGTAGACAGAGCACAGAATATAAAAAAAATAGTATATAAATTAAAAAAAAAACAATTCAGATTCCTAAGCAACTGCCATTATTCGTCCTTCTCAATAGACAAACTCAGGGATATATTTTTTTCGCAAAAAAAAAAACTACACTTTACAACACACTTCGAACAAGTGTAAGTGTTTCGCATCAAAACCTTTGACACTTCAAACGGCGCGTCTAGCAAAATTTTTTATATATATAAATAGCTATAGTAAGCTTACCTGTGTGGGAAACTTTGAAACCGGCCATATTTAAATAACGCTAAATAAATTAATTATCCTGATGTGAACTGATTTATGCTATTTTAAGTCCTGGAAAATGTATTTTTGCAATGTCCTTTCTATATAAAACCCGCGTCCAACTGCCGTTAAGTTAGCCTAAGGTAAGTTAAAGCACGTTAAATACACTTAGGGTAACCGAAATAGGTCAAATTATTACCTATTCCAGTCGGGTTTTATGTTACTCGTGAAACATACATACATAGCTTCACGCTGTATCCCGCATATAGCGAGGTAGGCAGAGGGAACCTAGTGTTAAGACACTCCGTTCGCCACTTTCCGCCGAATTGAGGCATTGTGTGCTGAGTGGCGGAACTCAACGCCGCGCTTTGCCTTGTTACCAAACCCAGGAAATGAAAAATTCCATTTCCTGGAGTAGGAATCGAAACCACAACCAGTCGCGTTTACAGTCGCACGCTTGTGCCTCTTCGTTACACTTCATGTAACATAAAATCCGACTCAGTATGAATATTTCGCAGTAATACGTCGTAATAGTCGATAATCCGACTGGATTTTGTTTTGTAAATAATCCAAGTGTTACTAAAAATGCCAATTATGATAATATTAAATAATATTCATTTCAAACACATAGTTATTTCATTAAAACACGCTGTTAAAGATTTTGCTGAGAAATGTAACTTGAATATTATATTATATATGATAAATAGTAGCGTGGTTCTTACAGAAATTGCTGGACCGATTTTGATGTGACTTTATGATAAAAGTTCGTAGATTTTAAATGAAAGTGTAAAGCCACAAGCTATTATGTACCTTACGCTGTCGCGAATGCCAATGTTGATCAGCATTTAGGTTGTTGAAGTGGTTTTTGGGCAAAGTGTAATATTAAGTGTACACTTTTGTTTTTTTTATTATCTGTGAGAGTTAACACTTGTATTAATATTTGGTGATAATGCTATTATTAAACACTTCTTCATTTTATAATGGAAAGTGACTATTATAATAAAGAACGAAAGAAAGAAATACAAAGTGCAAACACAATGTACAAAGTGTTTGAAAGTGTTAATTTTTTTAACGAAAATAATAATATCAGATTCATTTACTATAATTTTTTAATATGATATAATATATTTTATATGTATTTATTATAAAAATATTACACTTTGCCATAAAAACTTATAAATCCATGTAAATATATAGAAAATTGTATGAAATTAGCGAATAGAGTGAATGATTGAACGCACATTATGTTGATATCGATGGTTGTTCAATAAGTTTCATTAAAAAAAACACTTTTAGACCAAATCTGACTATAGTTTCATCAAAACGGACACAGCTTTAGTGAGATTTGATCTAAACAATATTATTTTTTTATACGGCCATTCCATTAGATAGAGTATGGTATAATTCGTCGAGTGCTAATATATAATAATTTATTTTTTTATAGTTTTAAGGTTTTTTAAGTGTTTGTTGGGAAGTGTTGGGAAGTGTCTTTTTTTATAAGTGTAGATACACACTTTTCTTTATGTTCTCGGTTCTCTTATTTTCTATTTTTCCACTTGTGATTTTTTTTTTTTTTTAATTTCTCTCTATAGATAAAATCATGTTTATATTTTATCATATCATATCAAGAATATTTAATTAAAAAGCTTTGGGAAAATATTGAATGAATGAATGAATGGTTTTATAATTGTTTTTGCATAGATACTTTTTTATGTCAGTTTTTAATGTTATCTGTGATTTTTTTTACAATTTAAAAAAAAATATATGAGTATTGTTTTTTTTGTGTTGTAATAATGGATTTTTTATTTCTTTTTTTTTGTATGTCAAAGATTATTTTAGAATTTAAATAAATAATGTTATTTAAGAATGCCTTTGAATGAATGAATGTGACATACATACATATATTTTAAATTAAAAAGTGTAATTTTGTACTTGGTAATTAAGAGTTCGCCTCTTGCCTCTCGACTGGTGATGTTTTAGTCTACAATTTGTTGTTAAGTGTAAGTGTAATTTTAACACTTCTTTATAAGTGTTACAAAATAATACACTTTATGACTTTTTTGTTGAAAGTGTTGATTTTAAGTAATATTTTTGACAAGTGTAAAGCTTATTTTAATACACTTAACGATATTTTCCAATAAAAAAGTTGATTTTTAACTTTAAATTGATTGTTTTTTCCAATTTTTGGTAGATTTCATTTTAAAGTTTGGATATTTTCAATTACACTTACACTTTTAAAGCTTTCACCAGTCGTACAGTAAATATTTTGACGTGTTTGTGAATTTATTTGTATCTATACGCTATCTATAGGTCTGTGGGCACATAGCTATATATATATATTTATATATAAAAGTGTGTATGTAAGTGTTTTTGTTCCAGACCGGCTGTAAATTGTATAACTATGCTACGCTATCTAAACTTATCGCTTAAGTGAACATTGGTTAATATTAAAAAAACAATAAAATGGAAATATTATTATGTGTTTTCTTTTTAATTTTTTCCCTCATAGTAATTTTTCATTTCCTGATTTAAAAGCGCGCAATGCGCGCAGCGTTGAGTTCCGCCACTAACACGCAGCCACAATTGGCGGAAAGTGGGAATGGAATTGTTGTAAGAGAACGGAGTGTCTTAAACATTAGGTTCTTCGGAGCCCTCCTCTTCCCAGTTCCCGCTTCATGTGTGATATGAAGTTAAAATATATATAGGCAGGGTGTCTTCAAGAGCACACCCATCAATGATACAACATCACTCAGTCATCAGCCGTCACACACACGCCATAGTTTATAGATATATATATATATATATATATATATATATATATATATATATATATAAATATATGGTATGGTGATTTCTCGATTGTCGCGTTTGTTTTAATACAAATACCCTCAAAGCAAAGGAAAGTGTAATGATCGAAAGTTTCAAGGCTGGAATTCAATAGTGGCACAGAGTTGGTTCTATTAAGTTAAAACAAACATAATATCTTTACACCTTTTTAAAATATTTAAATGTTCTATCGATTTCATCTTAGAAGTATGTACAATTTTGAAAGGCTGTTGTCTCTCGGTGTGATGGCAATGGGAAAAACAATGCTCTGAGTTTGAATGCCAATTAATCACCTAAAAACACATTACATCTTCATAAGCATTTACTTAGTCGTGTCAATGTAATTTTAGGTTCCAACATACTCGTTGAATTGCTTAAGATATGGCGTATGTATACCAAGTGGACTTGGTGGTGAAAGTAGAGTACACAAAATAAAATTGACCTTTTATATGCCACATTTAAATTAAGTTTCCGTTGCTTGAACTGTAGTAATGGAACCTACCTAGTAGTAACTAGTAATAATTCATGAATCTTCCTTTAAATTCTTTGAAAACATTTGCCACAAAGAATTTTCAACATTTTCTTCAGGTACATTATCAGGACTAATATAGTCTTAATATAATGAATATTTATTAAGAATAATTGGAAACATGAAGCTAAAGAAGACGACGTGCAGATTTTGAAAGTCGCTTCCTAAACTATTCTTTCATTAGTGTGAGTGAATGAATGCAATTTTAAGCTCTTATTCAGTTATGATGTCCTAGTATTAAATGTTTTGAATTGTTGGATACGGTGACGGTAAAAATTTTTTCATCAAGTAAACGTTAGTTAGTTATAGTTTATATTGTTCTTTCTACATGTATTGATTGAATGTATCCATCCGCACGAGTATGATAATGTACCTATTAGTAATTATTATTATCCCTTACCCCGTTAATAATATGATATATATTAAATATAATATTCTTTTGACAACGATTACTATATTGTTTAATGGTATTATAAATAAATTGAGCTTAACGCTCTCCCGCACAGCAGAGTAGACAGATACGATCTAAGATCAAGACACTTTGAAATCAGCTTCACTTGATACTAATAACGCAATAATCTTTATATTTGAAATTAAATCAAATCAAATCAAAATATTCTTTATTCAAGTAGGCTATTACAAGCACTTTCGAATCGTCAATTTACAAAGGTGTCAGTCGTGTCAGTCCTAACGGAAGCTACCACCGGTGAGGAAGGCAGTTCTGCTGAGAAGAGCGGGCAAGAAACTCAACAATTGCTCTTTTCAAATAAAATTTTTACAATAAATATACAAATATGATGAGCCTCCCGACTCCCGACTCCCGGGTGAGCGTCAACAGCATTTAATTATTCCACTTGTTTTTATAATATTATTCCAAAAAGAATTGGCTGGAACACTTGGATAAAAACTATCATAAGTGTTGCTCCAGGTCCTTCATATACATTATGCCAAAGTTTTATTTCCGTGCAATAGTTTTCCTGTAATTGACACGAACAAACTAACAGAGAGACAAACATTCTACTACGTAGTTTTTCATTATATCATAAGTAATATTTAATTAAAATCTTTTTTTTTTAACTTCACGCTGTATCCCGCATACAGCAGGGCAGAGGGAACCTGAGAATCTAGTGCTAAGGCACTCCATTCTCTTTCAATAATTCCGTTCCCCACTTTCCGCCGAATTGAGGCATTGCGTGTTGAGTGGCGGAACTCAACGCCGCGCCTTGCCTTTCTATCTTTTTTAAGATCTTTAATGTTCAAAATAGACTTTTTCTTTTATTAGTGAAAATGTTAACAATAACTCTTATCAATTGAATCGGTGAGAGCAGATACAACGTAGAGAGGGAGAAAAACAACACGCATCTTGCCTTCCTAAGCTAGTTAAAATCGATAACGAAATTTTGCATTTATTGTGGCTTACATTGCTTCTGCACTCACCGATTCAACAATTACCAAACTCATCTCAACACTAAAAATTGAACAGGAAACAAAAAAATAAAACAAATATTGATTTTTAAATATATTTCAGTAATCAAAATATAATAATAGGCTTACATTGTAGTAGTTATAAATCGTATTTACTGGCGTGACCAAAAAATTTGACAAGCAAAAAATTTGAAAAGCAAAAAATTTAAAAAAAAAACGCCCAAATAGAATAAAAGGAGTTGGCGGAACAGAACGGGGGCCGAAAAAAACATTATTTACAAGCGAATTAATACAATTCCCATACATTTTAAATATTTTACATGAATCAGTGCAATTTATTCACATGTGTGAAAGTTTTCCTTAATTTAACAATAAATTAAATGAAAAAACAACATAGCCTTAGACGCTATCGTGAAAATTACTTAACGTATTGTGCATTAACACTTTTAAATAAAAAAATCAGAAACAGCTACCGTATTCGTGACGGTTGTCGTCAGTTTCTGACAGCAGCCGCCTTCATCTGTCAGTTGCTGCCAATTCTTGGTCAATAGTTGACATTCCCTGACAATACCTGCTATTTTTTGACACCTGTCGTCAGTTTCTGATACAGCTGCTGTCATTTTCTGTTATGTATTCACATTAGCTGTCACTTTTGAGAGTTGCTGTCAATTTCTGACAACAGCTGTCAAGTAGCTGTCAGTTGCTGTCGTTTTGACAGCAGGTTTATATTAATAGCACTTTAGAGCTGGCTATTTAACCGATAACTGCAAGCCCAATACGGTAAACGTTCATTTTTTTAAATTTAATCATTGGAACGTTCAAGTGTTACGAAAACAGATTAACGAGTTACTTTACCAATACAAAAAAACAGAAAATTTCAAATATCAAAATCACTTTCTTAGGAGAAAATAAAAGAAATTGCAAATTGAAAAGAACAGAGAAAAAAATAGAGAAAATCAACTCTCCCATCTCCTTAACACCTGAGCGTCCCATACAAAAAATGTCTTATAAAATATCGTATATATATAATAAATTATTAACTACGTACAATAATAATTATTATTTACAATATCCAGCTATAAGTCTGTAGGCAAGCAACTTACTATTCTATAAAAAAAAAAAAGATCACAAAGAAAAAAAAAATCGGAAAAAAGAAAACACGTCAGGAACTCGATTATATATACACATTTTTTTTTTAAATATAATTAAGTTTTTTTTTTTAATATCACAAATAAACTCCACACTATAATAATAAATATTATGAGCAATATTTTTACCTACTATTGGTCAGGATTCATGTTATATTTTGGAAGGAAGCGACGAAAACAGCCAAAATTTTGACAAAATTGACAAAAAATTTGCGACGTCATATATTATTAAACAAAATTATAGTCTAAGAGCTGTTAATACAAAAAAAAAACATAGTTATATACTTCACGCTGTATCCCGCACATAACATGCTAGGTGTTAATATACAGGAACCAGAGAACCTAGTGTTAAGACACTCCGTTCTCTTTTAACATTTCCGTTCCCCACTTTCCAAAAATATTAAAAACTCGATAAAAATAACCCGGCGAAATTCATACTGCCATAGTTTTTGTCACCAATTCTATGATTTTCAAGTATTTGCTATTATTTTTATATAATTAATATATATTTTTTAAATAAATACTGTTTCCTAGTAACATAGAACACAGAAAAGAAAAAGTTATCTAATTCGGTCCAGTCGTTTAGTAGTTATGCGCGTACAAACATTAAAGTAATTAATTTTATTTATATAGATTTCAATAATTATGTCATTATCCATATACATATATGAAATTTGTCCAAATATTCTATATTTATATTTTTTTTATAAAAAAAAAAAAAATTTTTTCATCTCCTAGACTATAATAAAAATGATACATATATATGAAAAAAATGACAGAAATTCTTATCATTCTCTTCTCATTTTTTTAACACTATAGAAATATATTTGAAATAAATATAGCTTATGACGTCACAAATTCTTAAGAAAAAAAAAAAGAAAAAAAGAGTGAACTAGCAAATACAACTAAACTAAACCATTATCATTATAACTACCACCTAATTAAATAATAAAAAAAAAACATTTTTTTAAATAAACCACACACTAGTCCACAGATGACAAAAAATAAAAAAAATAACCAACTGGACGTACAATTAAAAACGCTGAGCTGATAATTCACCTACATTTTATTCTATCTAAGTATATTAAATTTAAACTTACAATTTATTCTGTAGCATACCATACAAAATGTATACTTGAAAAGCGTTTTTTTTTTTTTATAATAATAAATAATTTACAAAAAAGTCTCAAAAAATCGAAAAAAAAAACACCAATTTCCAAAAAAATACCATAAAAGTGATATTTCTTTGCATTTATGAAACGAAGTTCCTTATCGCGCGTTGCGAAAGACGGAAAAAATTAAGACCAAAAGTTGTAACGACACTTTTTGCTATAGTTGTAAACTGCGCGCGTGTTTCTCTATCTCTCTATCTCTCCCTCTCATAGAATGCAAGCCAGCTATTTTCGTTTCGTCTTTCTGTTTCGCATTGAACAGTGTGTTATAATAAAAAATATTATAATTATAACTTAAAAGAAATAACAATATACTTGTCGTGTCTTGAGGCACAAGCGTGCGACTGTAAACGCGACAGGTTGTGGGTTCGACTCCCACTCCAAGAAATGGAATTTTTCATTTCCTGGGTTTGGTAACAAGACAAAGCACGGCGTCGAGTTCCGCCACTCGACACGCAATGCCTCAATCTGGCGGAAAGTGGTGAACGGATTTTTTGAAAGAGAACCGAGTACCTTAACACTAGGTTCTCAGATTCCATTCTACCCTGCTATATGCAGGATACAGCGTGAAGTTAAAAAATTAAAAACGAAAAAAAAAAAAAAAATATTACAATTCCTTCAGTACTTAATCGCAAGCAACTTCGTTCCATCCAGGTGTCTTTTAACACCACTTTTTTCGATTTTTCGAGATTTTTCTTCATTTTAACTAATTTCAAAAAATATGATAAGTAACTTTTTAAAATGGATATCCTTTGTTACCATACTTAAACCATCTTAATATTTACACAAAGATCACTTGTATTTCGTTTCATTTTAACTCTGTTTTAGTTCCCGACTAACCTAAAATCATATTATTATAGGAATACATATATATTGCCGAATGCATTCAAATTTCAACCTTATTTAATTGCAATAAAGCTACAATTCAAATACACTCGGTACAAATTTGCAAAAACAAAAAAAAAAACTGGCTTATAGATAAAAAATCACTTCGCTCATCATTAATCATCTTAACCGAATAAAAAAAAAAAATTATTAACATAAGTTAGAAAAAAAAATAGTTGCTGCCGAAAAATCCCTTGAAAAGTCAATTCTTATCACATTCAAAGCGATTTTATCAAAATATGCTAATTCTCAATTCTTCCTCAAAACTTCACGCTTTTTGAATAGCTGCTGTGTTAGATTTTTTTATTAGTTTTAACTATTTTTGAGCAAAAATTTTCTTAAAAAAAAAAGAAAAAAAAAGTACTATATATATATTTGATAATTAAAAATGACAAAAACAACTGCTAATTGATTAACACATACAAAATGTTATACATATTTTCATCAATATTAATATATTGAAATTTAAAAAAAAACCCGAACTAAAATTAAAAAAAAAATAAACTGGCAAGAATTCGACAATAAAAGACAACTACAACAATAAAAAAAAAAAAAAATTCAAAAAAAAAATACTATTACAGAAGATAGATAATTGGTCACATTTTTTATATTAAAAAAAAAAAAATAAAACAAAAAAAAAAAAATGTCCCAAGTATATGAACCTATCAACCTGTCAATCTAAGACAGCAGTGTCCCAGCGTCAACGTATCAATGTAAACCGTTCAATCATATCATCTGAGCGTCAGCAGCAGCAGCAGCAGAGGCAGCAGCAGCGGCAGCAGCAGCGGCAGCGGCAGCAGGCGGCGCGCAGAGCTGTTGTACTGACTGCTTTGTTCACACGTACCTGTAGAAACCAAATATTACATATATTTAGGAATCTTATACTCTACGCTTTCTGTTTTTTTATTATTCTCTGCCTTTTGTCTTTTTTTTTAACTTCACGCTGTATCCCGCATATAGCAGGGTAGGCAGAGGGAACATGAGAACCGACGTGTTCTCTTTCAACAAATCCGTTCCCCACTTTCCACCGAATTGAGGCATTGCGTGCTGAGTAGCGGAACTCAACGCCGCGCTTTGCCTTGTCACCAAACTCAGGAAACGAAAATACTAAATTTTTACATTTCCTGTAGTGTGTATGAACCCACAACCTGTCGCGTTTACAGTCGCACGCTTGTGTCTCTGCGCCACGACAGGCGTTATAGGTAATCTTGATTTGTTAAAATATAATTGATATATTAAATGAAACTATTTTAACCGGATTATTCGCGTATATATCGTATTAAAAAATTATAATAATTAACATATAGTACTTTCATTTCTTGCTCTGGTAAGTCAAAGCGCGGCGTTGAGTTCCGCCACTCAGCACGCAATGTCTCAATTCAACGGAAAGTGGGCAACGGATCTTTTAAAGAGAACGGAGTGTCTTAACACTAGGTTTTCAGGTTCACTGTGCTATGTGCGGGATACAGCGTGAAGCTAGAAAAAGCTACATTTATACAGGTAGACTGTCTACCTGCCTGTCTATCTATCTGTGACCACGGACTACTGTAAAGTGTTCGAAACGTCGGATTTCCAAAAAATATATTTCCAAATCCTAAAATATACGCGATTAATCCGGTTAAAATAGTTTCATATAATATGTGTAATAATCGCGAAAATTAATCTTCTTCATCTTCTTCTTCTACCCCTCATCCCATTATTTGAGGTCGGGTCTCCTTACTCTTCTGCGCCAAGACGTGCGGTCCTGGGTTGTCGGTTCAGGCAACCCCTCTTGTTTTAAGTCTCTAGCGATAGTAGACCACCAGGTCAAAGGCGGGCGGCCTCTACTTCTTTTTGATTCCGGTATATTTAAAGCAATCGCGAAAATTAATAAAGCTCATTATATAATTGGTATTTAAATATTATTTTTATTTAACAAATTATATGTTTTGTAAGCTCTATGATATTTCTTTTAAGAATTTCGTTTGTGACACCTAATTCTACTGTATCCTCCGACTGTTCGCGACCACTATCATGTCAAAGACGAACCGCGAAATATCTTATGATGTGTTCCGGTTCGATGGCATGTAAGCCAGGTTTTCCCCTTTCCCACCCATCCTTTCCCCAAAATGTGGTGGTTCCGATAGCGGATTACTAACTACATTGTCCTCCCCTTCCATCTGTATCCTCGTCGGTTGGCAACGCATACAACATCTCTGGTGTTGTAGATGTTCATGGGCGAAGGTAACCACTTACCATCAGGTGGTCCTTCTGCTCGCTTGCCATCCGTTATCCATAAAAAAAAAAACTCACCGTTGCTAGTGAGGTTGTACGCCCTGTCCCCGTGTCGCGGCGCCGCGCGGTCGCAGACGCGCCCCGCCGCGCTCAGCGACAACGAACCACCTCCTGTATCTAAACACATAGGAATATTAAATAAACAAACAAAAAAATATATATATATTTACATATTATCGATTTTTTTTTCTTGTTTTAACTTCACGCTGTATCCCGCATATAGCAGGGTAGGCAGAGGGAACCTGAGAACCGACGTGTTAAGATACTCTTCTCTTTCAACAAATCCGTTCCCCACTTTCCGTTGAATTAAGACATTGCGTGCTGAGTGGCGGAACTCAACGCCGCGCTTAGAGTTTCCAGTGGAAGGAAATAAAAACATTAAATAGTAACAATAATTAATCCTTACTAATATTATAAATGCGAAAATAACCCTGTCTGTCCGTCTGTTACGCCTAAACCACTGAACCGATTTTGATGAAATTCGGTATGAAGATAGAACTGAACTTGGGAAAGGACATAGGATACTTTTTATCGCGAAAAAAATGGTAGAAGAGGTTGAAATAGGGGATGGAAGTTTATATGGAATTTCCTTATTGTCAAACATAAAATCATGTAAGATTGTTTAACTGTTTACAACTTCACCACATAAACCACTTAACCAATTTTGACAAATAGTCTGGACCTTGGGAAATACTATAGGCTACTCTTTACCATGTCGCTCAGTATAACCGAATTACACGCGGGCGAAGCCGCGATCGCAAGGCTTGTATATATTATATAACTAGAGAACAAGTGGCGCTGAGTTTCACCACACAGCACATAAAATGTCAATCTGGCGGAAAGTGGGGAACAGAAATGATAATAGAACGGAGTGTCTTAACGCTACGTTCTGAGGTTCCCTCTGCCTAACCTGCTATATGCAGGATACAGCGTGAAGCTAGATAACAAAATATAGAGAAATAAATAAGAAACTCACCATTCCTCCGTGTATACATGAAGCAGAAGGTCCTGTGCTGCGAGGAGGCGCGCGTCTGAGGGGCCGCTATGAGGAACCCGCGGGAACCCTCGCGCCAGCTGCCGTAGCACTTATATACTGAAAATCAAAATCAATCAAAATCAAAATATTCTTTATTCAACAGTTTCGCATCGTCAATTTACAAAGGTGTCAGTAGTGTCAGTCCTAACGGAAGCTACCACCGGCTCGGAAGGCAGTTCTGCTGAGAAGAGCCGGCAACAAACTCAACAGTTGCTCTTTTCAAATAAAATTTTTACAATAAATATACAACTATGACGAGCCTCCCGACTCTCGGGTGAGCGTCAACAGCATTTAATTCCACACATTGACCAGTGAACAAGGGAACCTGAGAACCTAGTGTTAAGACACTCCACTCTCCTTCAAAATATACATTCCCCACTTTCCGCCGAATTGAGGCATTGCGTGCTGAGTGACGGAACTCAACGACACGCTTTGTCTTGTTTTTTTCACCTTTTTCGCTTTGTCACCAGGGCGAGGAAATGAAACCATTATTTAATATTCTCATTTCCTGAAGTGGGAATTGAATCTACTATATCTTTAACGTTTAGTCGCACGCTTGTAGAGATGTATGAGTTAAGTTTATATATACGCTAGGTGCTGTAGCATTTATGTACTGAAAGGAGTGAGAGTGGGGAATGGAATTGTCGAAAGAGAATGGAGTGTCTTAACACTAGGTTCTCTGGTTCCCTCTGCCTACCCCGCTATATGCGGGATACAGCGTGAAGTTAAAAAAAAAAAGGAGAGATAGGTAGAATATAATTGCGTTCTTTGTGAAAGGCACAATTAATAATATAAATAAACAATATATAACATCTATAACAATAATCAAAGCCCTCACCAGTACTAGAGCAGGCAGACTTAAACTCGATGGTGTCCTGTGAGTGTCCGCACCCGACGCTCGCGCTCTCGTAGTCTCCCGACACGCACTCCGCCGCCGCGTCGCTGTCGGAGTCGCCTGGAATACAAATTGAAAAATATATTCATTTAAAAAAAACATATTTAGAAAAACATCTGTCGTGGCGCAGGGGCACAAGTGTGCGACTGTAAACCGACAGGTTGTGGGTTCGATTCCCACTCCAGAAAATGAAGTATTTTCATTTTCTGGGTTTGGTAACAAGACAAAGCGCGGCGTTGAGTTCCGCCACTCAACACGCAATGCCTCAAACATATTCTTGTTTAATTAAGTTATAAATAAAAAAAAAACAATTTCAAATAGAATTGTGGGTTCGATTCCCACTCCAGGAAATGCAAAATTTAGTATTTTCATTTCTTGGGGAACGGAATTGTTGAAAGAGAACGGAGTGTCTTAACACTAGGTTCTCAGGTTCCCTCTGTCTACCCCGCTAAATGCGGGATACAGCGTGACGTTAAAAAATAAAAAATAGAATGCATTGAAAAGTAAGATTATTACGAATAGCTTAAAAAGGTTGATGACCCCTGACCTACAGTCATATATAAATGTATAATATTCATATTAACATGGTAAAGATACTAGAATAATAAATATTATAATAGATATAAAAAAATACTAACCATTGCCTATCTGCTGTCGTCTCCTTCGTCTGTCAGCTAAAGAGAGTTAACAACACTATACCGCCCAGCGATGGGACAAGGCATGGGCGTGGGCGTCGTAGCTACGAAAAAAAAATATAATTAAAAAATTGTCATATTTTATAAATATATACTTTATTAGATGTATGTATGATACATATAGCAGGGTAGGCAGAGGGAACCGACGTCGCGTTTTGCCGTGTTACCAAACCCAAGAAATGAAAAATTCCATTTCCTGGAGTGGGAATCGAACCCACAACCTATAAAATTATCTTGCAACAAATGTCATAACCAAGCCATTGTTTTTAACAATAATATGAGTAATACGATGTATATAAAAGAAACAGCTTTACGCTTCACTCTTTTTCTCACATAAATATTCAAAAGAGAGAATCTAGTGTCAAAACCTTCCACCTTAACATGACACACCCACAAAAACCCCACAAAAACGTATCCAGGTTCAAATCTCGCTAAACAACAATTATATTTAGACAAATTATTTAATTATTCAATCTCTTTTTAATATTACAACTCAAAGATAAAAAGAATTATGACAATATTCGACATAACTTTTTATAAATGTAACATATATTTTTTTTTTTGACTTCACGCTGTATCCCGCATATAGCGGGGTAGGCAGAGGGAACCTGAGAACCTAGTGTTAAGACACTCCGCTCTCTTACAACAATTCCGTTCCCCACTTTCCGCCGAACGGAGGCTACATATTATATTTTTTTAAATAATAATTCATAGTTCATTGTTATACAATAACAAATTCAACTTACTTATTAGAGTAACAAAGGGCGGGTTCCCGGACTCGCTGCAGGCGTCCTGCGGCTGCTCCCACAGCTCCGAGCCCTGCTGTAGCTCTAGAACGTTCCCCTCACGATGGTAGAACTTGAGGCACACGTGACCTGACATGCTGGAGGGAGAAACGTTGGTTAAAAAGGCATAGAGAATCATGATATTACTTCTATTAGTGTCCCAAGAAACGCGTTAATAACGCATTGCGTAGTGACGTATATGTCGCTTTATATAAACATGGATATCAAACCATGGTAGTTATTTTATTAATTTAATATATCTTTATGCATTATTTCTAGAAAATATAATAATTGTGCACTCCTTCGCTATATAAACTATAAGTGTGCCAAGTTTCATGCTCCTCCGTCCGCGTAATATTCGTAAAAAGGGATCCAAAGTTTTTTCTTTACGTATTTATATATAGATTTGGTTGTATTTACTTTATTTTAAAATAAAATTTTATTGCTTTACATAAAAAAATAATGAATTTTATGATAAAGACAAAACCTGACGTTGAGTTGTAACATTCAGCAAGTGACGCTAACAATTCGGACTGAAAATGGAGAACAGAGTGTCTTGACACTAAATACTCTTAACTAGCCTTTAAACCTATCTAAAAAGATGAAATGTAGTGCTTGGTTCTATACTCATATAATGTAATGTGAATGTGTTCTTTAAAAACGAAGCAAATATATAAAAATAACAATTTAAATATAACAAACGTAGACTAACGTACTCTACGACTATAATGGCGCAGAGGCACAAGCGTGCGACTGTAAACGCGACAGGTTGTGGGTTCGAGGGTTTGGTAAAGGCAAATCGTGGCGTTGAATTCCGCCACTCAGCACGCAATGCCTCAATTCAGCGGAAAGTGGGGAACAGAGTCTCTTCAGCTTCCCTCTGCCTACCCATATGCATGAAGTTAAAAAAAATATATTACATTAGTCACAATAGTAATTCTCCATAATATTCTTTCACACGTATTCGATAGCGTTAACAACAACAACGGTAGTACGACCAAAATATTTTACCAGCGAATCGCAAACTCCTAAAATGAACTTTATAATTTATTGCTGGGGGTTGAAATTTTATTGCATTTTATAGGGTTGTTTGCGGACATGTTTCGTGGTGTTCGTCGTTAATTGCCAGTTGGAATCTATTTGTATCTTCATTTTGGAGCTCGGCCAAGTTGTTAACTGGAAGGATTTATTGCAAATTGATTTGACTTGAATATAAGTAGGCAAATGCTTATTTATTACTGTGTATTTTATTTTAATTTTGTATAATTATGTATATTTGGACTGTTTTCTTTATATTGTGGCTAAATTATATAATGGAAAATCTTTCAAGCGGAGCGGAGTACCTTAACACTAGGTTCTCTCTCTCTCTACCCTGTTTTGCGACATAAAGCGTGAAACAAAATCTATATAAATTGTAGTTATCTTTTATTCTGATGTATAAACTATTGTATCCACTGTAAATTTTCGTCTAAATCTTCTCAGTACTTTTTGCGTGACAGAGTCACAGACATCCACGCTTTATCCATCCTTAGAAGCTTTCATATTAGTGGAATTCCTAGTAAATAAATGTAGTAATATTTTATTATGTTTAAATATATAGATCAAATGTATATATACAATTTTGTTGTCATATTTGTAACTGTAATACATACGTACGTTATACTTATTTCGTTTATTTATAACATTATATGTTATAAATTGGATTGGTTTGGTGGTAGGAGGTTCGTCCTCCGTCTAACTCGTGCTCGCTATCATGTCAAAGACGAACCGCCAAATATCTTATGATGTGTTCCGGTTCGATGGCATGTAAGCCAGGTTTTCCCATTTCCCACCCATCCTTTCCCCAAAATGTGGTGGTTCCGATAGCGGACTACTACATTGTCCTCCCTTTCCATCTGTATCCTCTAGGTTGGCAACGCATCTAGTACATCTCTTGTGTTGTAGATGTTCATGGGCGAAGGTAACCACTTACCATCAGGCGGTCCTTCTGCTCGTTTGCCATCCGGTATCCATAAAAAATTGGATATGCACTAACAAGTTAAGTAAAGTATAACTTTTTATAACGAAACACACGAAAAAAACACTGTAAAAAATCGTCTTTGTGTTAAAACTTCAAAGCGAAAGGAATATTAACATTTTCGTATTTAAAAATGTCGCATTTAAATATTATTTTACTAAGAAATAAGCAACGTAGAGTTTTGTAATAAATAAAAAAAACAACTTCATGCTTTATATTTATGTTCCCGCAAAGAATGATAGTCTGAGAGGACATACAATATTGTCAAGGCACTCCGTTCTCAACTTTCCGCCGAAAATCCACATATTGCGTGTTTAGTTGCGGAATTTAACGCCGCATTCTCTTCTACCATATACTATAGAAATATATCAAGCGTTTAATATCTATATATTAATACGTGAAGCAAAACCTTTGTATTTCTTTTGACGAAAGTTACGAGGACAGAGCAGCATGAAACTTGACACACTTATAGTTTATATAGAGAAGGAGTGCAGAATGATAATATCTTTTTAAATTAATGCACAAAAATTATATTAAATAAATAAAATAAATGTTACACACTACCATGATTTGACATCCATGTTTATATAAAGTGACATATACGTTACTAAACAACGCGTTGTTAACGCGTCAATGGGGACACTAGTAAAATCAAATAAATCAATAACATTTAATTATTATCATAACAGTTTTACGTCTACGAGGTCCAGGTTTTCCCCTTTCCCACCCATTCTTTCCCAAAAATGTGGTGGTTCCGATAGAGGAC
>JAKGSA010001729.1:0-41070 GCA_033558755.1 Philaethria dido | reverse complement strand
AACTAGTTTCAACATTTTCAAGAAACTTGGTCTGAGGACGGAATGAGTTCAGTGGGAGACAAGATCTTTAAAAACTAATTACACTTTTGTACCAACTGTTAAATGTCATATCGGATCGTAAAGTAATAATATATTTTTTAATAAATTAATTGAGGCCTGTCGTGGCGCAGAGTCACGAGCGTGCGACTGTTAAGGCGACAGGTTGTGGGTTCTGTTACCACGCCAGGGAATTAAAATATTAAATAATATTTAGTGTTTTCATTTCCTCGTTCTGGTAACAAGGAAAAGCGTTGCGTTGAAATACGCCATTCACGCAATGCCTCAATTCGTCGGAAAGTGGGGATCTCAGAAATGTTCAGAAAAGATCGGATTGTCCCTTTTCTCTGGTTTCCTCTGCCTACCTTGTTATGTGCGGGATATAGCGTGAAGATAAAAAAAAACAACTTAAATAAAATGCACCAAAAGGATCAATTCTTGTGCCTCAACGCCACGACAATCGTTATATAAATCAAAATATGCTTTATTCAAATAGGCTATTACAAGCACTTTCGAATCGTCAATTTACAAAAGATGTCAGTAGTGTCAGTCCTAACGGAAGCTACCAGCGGCTCGGAAGGCAGTTCTGCTGAGAAGAGCCGGAAAGAAACTCAACAGTTGCTCTTTTCAAATATGATTATACAAAAAATTTACAGCAAGGCTTCCGAGCCAGCGTCAACAGCCTTTAATTCCACACATTAACTTTAGTATATTTGATATACATAGACTTAAATACAACTAAGTTAAAAAAATCCTTTAGATATAAAGATAACTGTATACAACATGTAATAATAATGGAGTGAATGTATCAAATGTTTTTGTGTCGCCATTATTCAAAATGACAATACAAATTTAAATTTAACAATCAGATATGACTCCAGTCTTTACCACGATGATTTGCACCATTGTGATGTCCTTAGTACACGTATATATAAAAGTAAAACCTGTCGTGGCAAAGAGACACAAGCGTGCAACTGTACACGCGACAGCAACTCAACGCATTGCTTTGCTTTATTACAAAACCCAAGAAATGAAAATACTAAATTTTACATTTCCTAGAGTGGGAATCGAACCCACAACATTCGTATCTAACACTCTAATATAAAATTCCAAACATTATACATTTCTTCATAGAATACAACTACTAAAACTTGAATTATACTTTAAAGTTAGTTGCAATTACTCAACGGGCTAACTGCCCGCGACGGTCTATACTATATAAAAGTTTGAGCAAAATCGAACATACACTTGCTATGCCAGGTTTTTTTAGCTTCACGCTGTATCTCGCACATAGCAGGGTAATCAGAGGAAACCTGAGAACTTACTGTTATGACACTCCGTTCTCTTTTAACGTATCCGTTCCCAACATCGAGTCGACTTGACGATCGATTTCCACTCTAGGAAATGTTAATATTTAGTATTTTGATTCCTCGCTCTGATAACTAGGCAAAGCGCGGCGTTGAGTCAGTTCAGTATGACAATATCTTTTTTAAAACATAAAACATATATTAAATTAATAAAATAATTGTTACACACATACCATAGTTTGACATCCATGTTTATATAAAGTGACATATACGTTGCTAGGCAACAGGGAAACTAGTTTTTTTAAATATCACATAATAATCAAATAATAATATATTCAAGCTAGTGTTGTAACTGAATTTTTAACAATAATATTAAAGCGAATCGGTACGAAACTTTGCAGTAATTACTCAGCGAGTCAACTGCGCGCGACGGACATCACTCTCAAAGTCGACTCTCGTTAAATTGAACTATACTCGTAATCACTATTTAATTTCTTTTGATATTTTCATTAAAAATGTGTTTTTATTGAGTTGTGGGTTCGATTCCCACTTGGAAGATTTTTTATCTTGTTTTTGCTATGTAGCTTAATACTGTATCCTGCAAATAGCAGAGTAGGCAGAGGGATGCAGAGAACCTAGTGTGAAGACACTCCGTTCCCCAATTTCCGCCGAATTGAGGAACTGCGTGCTGTGGCGGAACTCAACGCCGCTCTTTTTTTTATCCGTATCATGAAATAAAAATACTAAATATTATATAACATTTTCATTACCTAGAATGAGAATCGAACCCACAACCTGTAGCGTTTACAGTCGCACGCTTTTGCCTCTGCGTCACGACAAGTTAGGACAGGACACGATAGGGCAGGACATTTCAATTCAATATAAATTCGATTAACATTACATGTTAGGTGACAGAGCTTAACGCCGCACAATAAATAGTCGGGTTTTAAACACTTTTTCTTATTAACGCCTGTCATGACCCAGAGGCACAAGCACGATTGTAAACGCGATGGGCTGTGGATTCGATACCCACTCCAGGAAACGACGAGTATAAATGTTTCGTATTTTCCTTTCCTGGGTTTGGTAACAAGGGAAAGCGCGGCGTTGAGTTCCGCCACGTAGCACGACTTCTCAGGTTCCCTCTGCCTACCCTGCTATATGCGGGATACAGCGTGAAGCTAAAAACCAAAAAAAAAAAAACTTGTAAAAGTTCGTTGAGTTGAGTTGAAAGTCCAATTAAGTAGATAACAAAATTAAATTAAGAGTTTTAAGTCTAGACCGGACGAAGCAGAAAGCTGCTTGAGCTAAGTCATGCTCTGTTGATACCCTTTAATTAGTGCTTAAGTTTCTAAAGGTTTTTCTTAGATATTTTTTAGATTTTTTATATTTTTAATACAAAAAGTGATATATCTGTCTCTTTTTTTTTAACTTCACGCACATAGCAGGGTAGGCAGAGGGAACCAGAGAATCTAGTGTTAAAACACTCCGTCCTCTTTTAACACTACCGTTCCTCATTTTTCGCCGAATCGAGATTTTGCGTATTGAGTGGCGGAACTCAACGTCGCGTTTTGCCTTGTAACAGAGCAAGGAAATGAAAATAAATATTATTTAATATTTTAATTTCCTGAAGTGGGAATCGAACCCACAATCTGTCGCCTTAATCTATGTATATATCTTTCTATTATATAAAAATCTAATTTCTTATATGATATTTAACCGAATATCAGTTATTTTTTTGTGTGTTATCGCATAACTTTTTACTAGATGAACCAATTTGGATGATTCATTTTTTAAATGATAGCTAATGTTTCTGATGTGGTTCTATTTAAATTTAATTATGATTTGACGAGTAATTTTTGAGTTATTCGTAATAATTTTACTTTTTAGCGCATTTCATTGAAAGTCTCTTGTTTTGTTAAAATTTTAATCATCCAAAAAAACCAGAACCTCAAAACCAAATTTAAACCTCAATACTAACATTAAGCCCCTAATCTTACTTACCTAACTTACAAACCAATCTGCCAAGAATCATAACAATTGAATAGAAATTTTAGAAGAAATATTATCGAGGCATTGTCCGAGACCTGATAAAAGGAACTTGGCTCAAAGGTGAACTGGTGAACTGATAAGAAGTTGATAAGCGCCCGCGGCCTTATTCTGGATGCGATTTACCGTTATTGTTTTAGTTTGAAAGGTAAAGATCTAAAAGTTTTATTTCTACGCTCCTCTGTAAATCGCTTGGCAATAATGGAATAATGCTCCTTTATTTTTTTTATATTTTTGTCACTGTTGTGTTTTCGCTCGGGAGAACGGCTTTATTTAAGGTATTAAAATTTCTTTCCTTCTGGGAAGATAAAAAAGGCGGCAATGTACATTCAATATGTAATGTTTCTAATTCGGGTGGAAGTGCATTTTAAAGGAGCCACGTAAACCTATACTTGGGTCGTGAGTCCCAGGCTCAGCTTAGTCAACTCCTCTCTCTGCAATGTGTCCCGCACATGATATATATTCTTTGGTTTGGTTTGGTCCTTTTCATATGGTGTTTGAGCGTGCCAGTTGAGCACTAATCACTTCGCCAATGTCACGTTGAATGGAGAACACATATAGGTATATTCTTTATTGCACTTGAAAAATACAAACAATAATAATAATTTACAATATAATAAAAATGGATAAAAATCATTAATGACAATGTCATTATATTGAGTGTATGCATGCCAACGGAATGCAACAAAAACATGGAGGACTTCACGGAATGTTTGGCAAAAATAGCAACGATTATTAAAGAGAAACAGTGTTCCAATTGTATAATAATGGGTGATTTGTAATCATTGGAATTTTGATTCTGGAAATAAAAAAATATTATTATTATTATTATAACGTTACAGAGAAGTAGTTAGCAACGGTGGAGCAATATGGTAGGCAGAGGGAACCTGACAATCTAGTGTTAAGATACTCCGTTCTCTTTTAATATTTACGTACCACACTCTCCGCCGAATATTTACATATACATTTTTGAATTACCTTCTCTATTTCCGAATATTTTTTAAAAACTAGATCTAGATTATTTTTATCCCTTATGCGGCCTTATTCTAGATGCGATTTACCTTTATTGTTTTAGTTTGTGAGGTAAAGATCTAAAAGTCGAGAGAGGAGATCGGAAAGTTTTATTTCTACGCTCCTCTGTAAATCGCTTGACAATAATGGAATAATGCCCTGCCTTTAAGGTTATTTTAAAAATATATATTTTTCAGGCCAGTGGCGCAGTGGAACAGCGTTTAACTGTAGACGTGGTTGTGGGCTCGATATCCGCTTGGGAGAATGATTTTCTTTAAATATTTGAATTGATTTCCTTGGTAAGATAAAATGCGGTGATGTGCACCACTCAATGTCTCAAATTCAGGCAAAAAGCAACAAACAAAGTGTCTAGACACTAGGCTTGCTCTGACTACCCTGCTATGCTGAATAACGTGAAGCTGTTGTTATATTTACATATACAATTTACAATTATTTGTTTTCTCTCTTCGAAGATTTTTAAAAAAACTGTGTTAAATCTAGAAAATATTTCATGTAATTTAAAATGTTCCAGCAAAAAGTTCCACTTGCATTCGCAAAGTGTATCTTTTAAAAATTTTAAGCACATAACGTTTGTCGACTTTTTAAAAACTTCCTAAATTAATGCAGATATTTAAAAAAAATATTTTCTCTTTTACACATCAAAGGATTGAATTTTCACTATATTTTAAGTTCTATGTGTTTCTATAGGTTTCTATAGGTTTCTAGGCAAACGTGTATCACCGTAGATTGCATTAATGCTTACCATCAGGCTTTGAGGCGGTCAAACGTTAGCCTATCAATCATAAAATCACTAAAAAGTAATTTTTTTTTTCACGCTGTATCCCGCACATAGCAGGATAGGTAAAAGGAACAAGAGAACCTAGTGTTAATACACTCCGTTCTCTTTTAACATTTTCGTTCAACACTTTCCTTCAAATTTAAATAATTACGTATAATTCAAAAACTTCTCGTTCGATTTAACTGAATTTAAATAGAACATTACAAGCACTAGCTATCACATAATGAAAAGTCATCAAAATTGGCTCACCCAGAACCCAATAAAAAGTTATCCGGTAACACAAAAGCTACAGTCGAATAGAAAACCTCTTTACAAAATAATTAATCTTTTTATTAATGCTTTAACAACTTTGTACAATATAGTTATATCTTTTTTAGTTACACCAATAAGTTTGGTGTAACTAAATGCAAATATTTGCGTATATATGTAAGCTATGTCTATATATAAATACTTGAAGCAAAAACTTTGTACCCCTTTTTACGAAAATTAAGCGGACGGAGGTGCATTAAATTTGGCACAATTATAGTTTAAATAGAGGAGGAGTGCAGAATGCTAATATTTTTCTAAAATAATGCATAAAAAGTAATATTAAATTAAAAAAATAAATGTTACACACATTATTATGGTTTGACATCCATTTGTGTATAAAATGATATATATATTGCTAAAGACAACGCGTTGTTAACGCGTCTACGGGGACATTGGTTAAACTTAGAAAAAGGTACCAATTAAAATAAGATTTCCTCTGTATCCGGACTAGTTTCAAAAAACCGAGCATACCCAAACAATATCGCTAGTCAAAACCATAATAAGGCCATCAGGATAAAACCCGCATGGCTCCAATGCAGTAATTAATCCTATTACTAGAAACACAAGACGTTAGAACTTTGAGTTAGATATACATTTTAATTTAACTTAGCTATAACTTTGCACTAAGAGATCAAATTCGACAATGGATGGAACGAGATATTAATTAAATTAATTGGTGGTACAATTGTATGGGTTATCTTGTGTTTTAGTCATTTTAAAAGGAATTGTGTTGTTTGATAATTAGTGTCGTCTAATATTATTTAATTTTATTAACAGTGACGCCTGTTGTGACGCAGAGGCACAAGCGTGCGACTTTAAACGTGACAGGTTGTGGGTTCGATTCCAACTCCAGGAATTTTTAAAAGTTGAGTATTTTCATTTCCTGGGTTTGGTAATAAGGCAAAGCGCGGCGAGTTCCACCACTCGACACGCAATGCCTCAATTCGGCGGAAGGTGGGGAACGGAGTGTCTTAACGCTAGGTTCTCAGGTTCTCTCCGCCCAAAAAAAAAATAAAAGTGAGATAGTGCCTGATTGTAAGCGACATGGGTTGTAGGTTCGATCCAATGAAGAAGTGATTATATCACAAATTATTATTTTGAATTCCCCACTCTGGTAAGGCAAAACGCTGAGGTACGTAACACTCACTTGCACTTGTGTACAGTGCAGTTTTTTCACATCATTCTTTCATTCCAATAAATTTACACATTTTATCATAAATTTCAAATAAAATATTATAACAATTCACATAGCAATCTCTAACATCACTAAATCTGGGGAATACCCTGAAAATTGTCTAAAAACAAAAAAAAAACTCTGTCCGTCCGTTGTAACCGTTCCATATATTACAAGGGGATATACCGTATGGGCGTTTTATGACTTTAGGGAGGACTTTACGAGCTGTTCTTCACATATTCTTATATTTATTTGATTCATTCTCATTCGATTTGAGGATTTGCTGTGTTTTATGTATTTTTGTAAGAGATTTGTAAAAATGTTTATTAGAAATGTTGTCAAATGTGTGTATGTACAGCTTAGTAGGGTGGTGTGTTTATGTGGTTTTCTATAGTGTTGCATCAAATTTTGTTTAACAAAAAAAATAACTATACGAAATTTTGGATTTCACTTATAAAATGATAGATTTAAGCAGATACTACGTAAAATGCCAAATACGCGTAAAAATAAGAGAAAATACAAAAAGCCTCGCATCCATAATGTCATATTTACATTAGTTCCTTCAACCTCAATTCTTAAAAGATTAATCACTTACAATGTAGAAACAACTACGTAACAAAATGTTTGCCAAAATTTAATCTTGAAATAATACAGTTTTTACTCACATATTTTTGTTTAATTATAGCTTGTGTGTTCCTCTGTTTTGAGTTTATAGCGCTTTCGCGAAATTGAAAAGTTTAGAAATGAAGTGCTGTCGGTTGTGCTTAACAAGAATAGGTTGCCAGGAATTTTATTAATACTAGTTCTCGCTCGCGACTTCCTTGCGTGGACTTTGAGATCCGTAAATTAGGCACAAATATATGAAATCCACTTTCTACCAGTTCACGTAGGAATTTCGTTTAATCCACTCATATTGGTTCTTTATATTTTTTTTCCTACACATAGCAGGCTGGGCAGAGAGAATCAGAGAACAACCCGGTGTTAGACACTCCGTTCTTTTTTCCGTTACTCTCGCTTCCCGCAGATTTCAGGCATTACGTGCTGGTGGCGGTCAACGCCGCGCTTTTGTCTTGCTTGTTTACAGAGCGAAGGAAATGAAAAAAACATTTCCTGGGTGAGTCTCGAACCCACAGCCTGTCGCGTTTACGGAGTCGCCTCTGCACCACGATGCCAGGCGTCATATCATGTATAAGTTATGTAAAATATAAAGGTATATAGTAACAATAATCCACACTTAAATCCTTTATTTCCATTAAAATTTTTAACAATTCCAAATCCTTTACTATTGGGTTTCAATCTCCTAAAAACTTCAAAAAGGGGATAAACGGATCTACAAAGAGACAAAAACAAATGGGCAAGATGCTTTAAGCCATTGAATTTTTAATGGAATCCATGGAAGTATGGCGCTATATAGCATATAATGTACTAACTTTACAGTTAATTTTGTTTCTAGAGAAAAGGAGCAATATATATATATATGTATATATATATATATATATATAACTGCTCTATATATATATATATATATATATATATATATATATAATGGTAAATGTAAAATTCCTATGATTTTAATCACATCAACTTTATTGGAGAGCTACTGTATAGCTGTTATTTTTTTTAATATTTATTCTGATGAATCTCTCCATGTGGATTGTTACACTCGTTTTAACTATGCCACAGCACTTTATCTATTGCATATATAGGCTTTCAAATCTACTAAACCACAGAAGGTTTTCCCGATCAAAACTAGGTGTTATCAAAGGACGTCGATCATTTAATTAGGATTAAAAAAATATTGGGATGCCATGCCTTTTCTCTTCTGCTTCACGTTTTCTGCAAGCGGGACCGTTAGAAGGTACTGAGTCAAATCAAGACATTGCGTTGATTCAGCATAAGTTGTTCTCCACCAAAGAGAGAATGAAAATAATTTTATTGCCAATCACTTTTCCCGAATGAAGTCGACCTCACAATCGATAATATTTATAATCAGAAGCTGCGATATGATGTTCAGCCTGGCCCCAACGCGATTCGCAGCATATACCCCACTTTCTGTTCAGTGGACCACAAAAGTAATCACGTCTTGCTGAGGTATCAGGGAGATCCAGGTTGTCGGTGGTCTATCTCTGGCAGATGCGCTCAAAACCTGCATAATGACTTTGGCTTATGCTGGCTTGCGTAGCTCTGGAAGTGATAAAGTTGCTACTTTTCAGCATTCACTTGAAAGAAAACGCCACATGGTGTTTATAAGGTAGGTTTTAGGCCTAGAAATTTTATTAAATGCAAGGAGGTTGTGGGTTCAATTCATTCGGCAGAAATGATTAAATCAGCTATTTATTTTTCATGTCTTTGTTCACAGTAATATCTCTGGTAATATAAAGCTTGGCAACGAGTGCCATCACATCACAGCCATACACACCCAATGGTTTCCGGAAGAGAGTGACAGAGTCACGAGTGTCAAAGGGGTTTGAAAGTAGCAATAATCGTTTTTATAAGCAAGGCTGATTATAAACTTTTGACTGTAAGGGTCGATTCGAGTCGAGAGAAGGATTATTTTAATTTTCTCTGGTAAAACAAAGCGTTCCAGTGCCGTCACTCATCATGACTATGTCTCAAAATCCGATCCTGAAGGTGAATTGACAGAATTAATGGCATCCACCAGTTTCTCTCTGATAACTCGCTTCATGCAGGATATAAGCATTAGAAACTTCTTTTATTAAAATATATATAATTGACATTCATATTTAAGAGTGGTTTAAATGTACCAGCAGCACGACACTAGGAACGTTTAAGCCACTCAACCAGTTTACTGTAAGGTTGAGGAGCCGTTTTCCTCATCATTTAATATCTTATTTTTTATTCATCTCTACTATATATTGTGATGTATAGAAGTAATTATCTCTTTTTTTCTCTATTTTCTCCATTTTTAAGAGGAAGGTTAGTTAGTTTTGACGATTATAACGCGATTTCCACTTGAGGGATTATATAACATCTTCCATTTTGCCAATCTGATAAGTCGAAAATACATTATTGCGTGTTTCCTCCCCACTAAAAATATTTGTATGTAAAAATAAAAAAGGAGTGACTTATCCACTGAACTACTAGTTGGCAGAAAAGTCAATATAGAAAATTCGTCAAAACATTGTATACCATGTACCGAGAATTGTACCGAGAATAGGCTGTTAAATTAACACATATACTTTTTTTCCGTCAGCCCAGCAGACATTAGGGGAATATTTAAATTTATAGATTAAGATATTCAAAATCAACAAAATAATGTCAGCTCATAATACTGAAACCAAGCAAAGTAGTGGGGTGAATTAGGATGAACTAAAAAAATATCATTTCAAAACTACTTTCAGCCAGGTCAAGAACTTTCAAAACAAATACCTAAAAGCTCATTGACCTTCAATCAGGAAAATTCGACCAGGTTAACAGCGCCACCACCTGATTCAGAAAAAAAAAAAAACTATACTTTTCGGGCATCACTTTCTAGAAGCACGGTTTCAATGTGGTCGTGGTGGTGGTAAAAATGTGGTCATAGAGATGCTAACTACAAATATACGTTTAAACAAGCGTCTAAGAATTTCGACGTACCTGGATAAGAACGCATGGCTTATCGGTCAGCGCTTGCACGATTTCCAAGAGGCGCAGATTCGAATCGCGTTGCGTTCAAATTTGTAAGTTCTCCAAAAATGCTTTTTTAATTTTATCAACTTATTGACGACTGGAACGAATATTATGGTCACCCAATAATCTGTACAGTAGTTAAGACAACATACACATTAAGACCCGTTATTTTAAAGCACGTAGGCGTCCAGTACTTGTAGTTCAAATAATATTACTAGTTTTGTGAAAATACGGAAGAAAATTACGTGCTAGCTGCTAAGTGACGGAATTGAACGCAATCCTTTGCCTGGAGTGCGGATCGAACCTACAACCTTACACGATTTCAGTCTCTTTGCCCCGATAGGCCTTTAACGGAATCTTAGCACTAGTTTCTTAAGGTTCTCCATGCCTACCCTGCTAAGCGCGGGATACAGTGTGAAGCTAAAAAGTCAGGCCAAAATTATAAAAGAAAGCGATAATTATTTTGGATTCTTTTTTCACTTCTTTTCTATAGTAAGACATTGCGGCGAAAAAAAGCGGCGAAATGTCTTGTGACTAGATTTACTGTAAATGCCCTACTATGTAGGATAAAGCGTAAAACTATTTTTAACCGATTTCAAAAAAAGAATAAGTTATCAATTTGAATGTGAAATCTTTTATGTGTGTTACCGTTACTTTTTAATGAGTAAACCAATTTTAATGATTTTTTCTGGTCCTATTTAAATGTAGCTAAGATCAGATGAGTAGTTTTTGAGTTATACGTAATAATTACTACGGCTACTTTTCACCATCGCACCGCTCGCCTTCGACAGGGAGTTCATGCTCACACTTTGGAGCCTAAATGGTCCCGAATAGTTCGATTTCAAAGGAACTTTCTTCCGCGGACTCTCCAATTGTGGAATGATCTCCCTGCCGAGGTTTTCCCAGAGGGCTACAATATGGGGTTCTTCAAAAGGGGAATAAATAGGTTTTTGAAGGGTCGGCAACGCGTAAGTGATGCCCCTGGTGTTGCAAGCGTCCAAAGGCCACGGTAACCACTTACCATCAGGTGGGCCGTGTGCCTTGTTGCCACCGTCGTGGTACAAAAAAAAAAAATTACTTACTAGCGTTTTTGCTTTAAAATCGGTTTTCTGTTTTTATTTAAAATTTTAATTATTTTTTGAAAACTTACAACCTACACGTTTATTAATGTAATATTTAAACGTATGTTTTCATACTTATCGGAGTCATTACTGACTATTTTGGTAACCGAATATTATTCTTAATGTAACAAAACTTAATTACTGTTTTCTATTTGATAGCATCGTAGTGCATTTGGGACTTACTTGACTAAATTTAAATTTTTAGCTTCGAATCTAACTTAGTAACGCCTGTCGTGGCGCAGAGGCACAAGCGTGCGACTGTAAATGCGGCAAGTTGTGGGTTCGATTTCCACTCCAGGAATGGAATTTTTCATTTCTTGGGTTCGGTAAAAAGTCAAAGCGCGGCGTTGAGTTCCGTCACTCAGCACGCAATGCCTCAATTCGGCAGAAAGTGGGGAACAGAGTGTCTTAACACTAGGTTCCCTCTGCCTACCCTGCTATATGGCGGCACAACTCAACGCCACGTTATCCCTTGTTACCAAACCCAGAAAACAAAACTACAAACATTTCCTGGAGTGGGATCGAACCCACAACCTGTCGCATCTATAATCGCACGCTTGTGGCTCTGCGCCACGACAGGCATCTAAGAAATAAAATAAGCGACCCATGTTTCAATGAATTTCAATGAATTCAAAATCATATTTTTAAAAGCAATTCTACTTGCGCAAAGCAACATATTTGAAAATTTCAGAAATACCGCCAATGTGCAAACTTTACGGATAATCCGACAAATGAGCGTAGAAAGCTGTAATGAGAAAAGTTTTTTGATCATCACATAATCATAAGTTTCATCGAGATATGATTGAGTTAGTGATACAATTAGTCTTGCTGTCATTTTAATGATTGATTTTATGTTATAGTTTTTGATAGTTAAGGTTATGGATTCGACTCCAGACTGGGGCAAATTATGTCTTGATTTTAGACGGAAACTGGTGAATGGAGTATGTTGCCACTAAACTACTTATGCAGATTCAGATATGATTGAGATTTTTCTTTTTTTTTTAACTTCACGCTGTAACCCGCATATAGCAGGGTAGCATATAGGGTAGGCAGAGGGAACCAGAGAACCTAGTGTTAAGACACTCCATTCTCTTTCAACAATTCCGTTCCCCACTTTCCACCAAATTGAGGCATTGTATACTGAGTGGCGGAACTCAACGCCGCGCTTTGCCTTGTTACCAGACCCAGGAAGTGAAAAATTCCAACACTTGGAGTGGGAATCGAACTCACAACCTGCCGCATTTACAGTCGCACGCTTGTGCCTCTGCGCCACGACAGGCGTTAGTACGCACATATAGTCTTGATTACATTTTTTACCCTTAATATAGAAAAACTAACATATACTCTTGCAGAAACAAGTAAGATAACAAAAATCTTTAATTAAAACATGTAACATGTTCTTGTTAGTTGCTACCATAAAAGGAAGCTAAGATTACGATAAATGGGTATCACCATATATGGTCTGTTCCCGTGGGATCTATGGAATGATGGTTTTTTTTTAATTTTAGAGATCCGTAGTAATATTTTTTTAGTTTTACGTTTTATCCCGTACCAGCAGGGTAGGCAGAGGGAACCAGAGAGCCTAATGTTAAGACATTCCGTTTTCTTTTAACATTCCGGTTCCCCATTCTGCCGAATTGAGGCATTGCGTGCTGAGTGGCGGAACTCAACGCCGCGCTTTACAGAAATAGCGCACTTAGAAATGAAAACAGTAAATATTATTTATTTAATATTTTTAAATCGAATCGAACCCACCACTGGTCTTGTTTACCGTCGCACGATTGTGCTCTCTCTGCCGCACGGCAGCTTTATTTATTAGCACACACAAAGTTTTTGATAAACAAAAACCGGACTTTTAGTAAAAGTAAATTATTACGAATAACTCAAAACTACTTGAGAGACACTTAACTGAATTTAAATGGGATCAAAATTAATTCATCCCGTAAAACCTTCTTTTTTAAAATCGGTTAATTAAATTTTTTAATTTTAGAGATCTTCTTTCTTCTTAGTGCCTCCAACTAGTGAAGGTTACAGTCAGCTTCTGCATATTCAGTCCTATTCCTGGCATGGGAATAGCTCTACAGCGCTTTTGGATTCCCGTCCATTCGCGGATGTTCCTTAAGCCATGACTTTTTTCGCTGCCGATCTCTTCTTCCAGCAACTTTTCCCATCATTAATAGTTGTAACAGTTCGTATCGGTCAGCCCAAAGACGTGCCCTAAATAATGAAACTTTACGCTTTTTTAATAGCTAATAGCCAACATAATAAGATGATTCCAAGGTTATAATTGCTTATATATATAATTCTATTATTCTGTCCCATAGTAGCATGGAACCAAGTGTTTCCGTAATGATACGCATCGCGAATAATAAACATCGTTTAACGTTGTATAGGAACTATTGTTTATTTTATTATTATTGTATTAATACGTGACGGAAAAAATGAGACCCTTTTTTTAACTATTTTCCAAAAAATTAAGGCTTTAATTCCGGACTGTATTTCTTACGCGTTAACAACGCGTTGTCTTTAGTAAATGTATATGTCACTTTTTATATAAACATGGATGTCAAACCATGGTAGTGTGTGTACATTTATTTTATTAATTTAATATATTTTTATGGCTATTTTAAAGAAATATTACCTTATTCTGCACTCCTTCTATATAAACTATAAGTGTGCTGAAGTTTCATGCCTGTCCATGATTTTCGTAAAAAGGGATCCAGAATATTTGCTTCACGTATTTATATATATATATGATAGCTAGTGCTTCTAATATGGTTCCATTTAAATTTAGTTAAGATCTGACGAGTAGTTTTTGCGTTATTCGTAATAATTGTACTTTTTAGTGCATTTTATTTGAAGTAGATTCTTCTATTCTTTCTATTTTCTATTCTTCTTTTTTTTGTTAAAATATTAATCATTTTATTATATTTGTCGTATACGTTAAGGAAAAACTTTGGATCCCTTCTTCTGAAAACTATGTATGTATGTACACGAAGGGATATGAAAAGTGCAGAAAGATAATTTTTTTTATAATAATATATTAAAAATATTGTTCTTTATTTATTATTATTAAGGCTAGCCAACAATTGATAGAATTATACATTCAAATATTTTACAATAATTCATAAAATAACACCCAATTATACAATTCATTAAAGGTTAGCACCACATTCATAAATAGTAATAGTAATTCATGGTAATGTAAAAAATCCTTAAAATTAATATTAATATTTCAAAAAATTAATAAAATAAAAATTATAATAAAATTGAGTTAAATTTAAATTAAATTAAATTAATAAAAAATATTAAATTAAAAATTATTAAATAATTGAATTAATAAAATAAATAATCAGGCCAATCGTGTCGCAGAGGCACAAGCGAGTGACTAAACGCGACGAATTGTGGGTTCATTTACCACTTTCTTCGCTCTGGTAACAAGCCACAGTACGGCGTTGAGTTCCGCCACTCAATACGCAATGCTTCAATTCGGCGGAAAGTGGGGAACGGAAATTTTAATAGAAGAAGAAGTGTCTTATTGCTAGGTATTCTCGATCCCTCTGCTTACCTTGCTATGTGCGGGATACAGCGTGAAGCTGAAAAAAAAACGAATTACTCACATTACCATATGTTTGTCAAATACTTTTGTATAAAGTGACATATATACACGTTGCTAAGGTAACGTATAATTTACACGTCAATGATAAGATGCCATTGTAGCTCAGAAGAAAAGAATCTGATTGTCAGCGCGAGTTGATGAGGGTTCGATTCCCATTCGGGGCAGAACGATTATATTTAAATTACTTACATGTTTCCGTTCTGGTAAAGTAAAGCGCGGCGTTGAGTTCCGCTACTCCTCTCGTAGTGTTTCAATTTTAGACGAAATTTGGAACGGAACGGAAACGGTAACCTTGATACTAACCTCACTTCGAGTATCTTTGTATGCAGTAAAATGATAAAAAAATTAGCAAAGTATAAAAAAAATAACATAAAGTAATAAAAGGAGAGCAGTGAGTTGTGAAGGACTCTCTCTTCATGACGTACTCGTATACAAACACTTTCTATGTAATGCTTTCGCTACGTCACGTTAAGACGTTTTGGTCTGTATTTAACTTGTTGATATCATATGGATGCGGTTGTCTTATAGAAAAAAAAAAAGTATATTAAAATTACATAAATATATATATTTTTTAACTTCACGCTGCATCCCGCTTATAGCGGGGTAGGCAGAGGGAACTAGAGAATCTAGTGTTAAGACACTCCATTCTCTTTCAACATTTCCGTTCCCCACTTTCCACCAAATTGAGGCATTGCGTGTTGAGTGACGGAACTGAACGCCGCGCTTTGTCTTGTTATCAAACCCAAGAAATAAAAATACAAAATTTTACATTTCCTGGAGTGGGAATCGAACCCACAACCTGTCGCGTTTTCAGTCGCACGCATAAATATATAAAGATTTTAAAATTTTTAAGTATAAATTAAAATTAATTTTAAGTAATCGCAGGATTTTTTCTAATTTGGTTAGGTAGAGAAAAGAGCTCGGTTGCTAGAGGCGACATTTTAAAGGGGAGTCTTCACTTAAGTCGTAAGTCTCCCCTTTCTGCTACAAAAGGGACGTGATACTTGCGCATAGAATCTATGAAATGCTAAGAAATTTCTTCTTTTCCCTGATATATTATATCGCCTATGACTTTATAATATGGTTTTAACCAATGTTATGAGGTTTATAGCTTCATATTTTATCTTTGTAGTCGGAATAGTCAAAGAGAACCTAGTGTCTAAATATCCTGTTCTCCATTTTCTGACCGAAATCGAAACATTACGTGTTCAGTGGGGTAATTCAACACCACGCTTTCATATTAATTAATACAAATCTATCTTACATAACATTTTCAACAATTTTTGAAAATTCCATACAATTATGTATAATCATTCCCCCAAATATGAACCGATAACTACCGTATTCACAATTCTTTAGTCATTGCGCCATAGACACAATAATACATTTTATCTCTTAAAAGAAGCAATAAATAATTAATTTAAAAATAAATTAAAAAGCAATTACTGATAAGGCGTATCCACATTATGTCCAACGAGAGGCGCAGATGAGTCGTCCAAATGTTTACGTGCAACGACTATTAAGTCACTGGACAAAGGAATTCATAACACGGTACGCATTTTGGTGTATGGTTGCTGTTTTTTTTATTGTGATTAATTTTTTTTTTAAAAATAGTAGGGTAGGTAGAGTGGAGTTAGTGTCACGATATTCCGTTCCCCGTTTTTTATTTGAATGTGAGAATTGCGTGGTGAGTGTGTTGAGTGGTGGTACTTAAAACTTACCGTACTACTTTTTACCGTATTCTATCTAATGTTTTTTTTGTTATTTTTGGTTAACATGTACATTAAACAAGTTAATAACACAGTGGGTATCATGCCAAATAGCGGAAGCACTTCTTGACGATTTTAGAACATCTTAGAATATCAAAAGAAATGAAAACATATGATGTTCCATTAAGCTTGCATTAGTTCTTGTCACATCTAAATCATTAACTTTAGTCAAACCCTAAGTCATAAACTATAATGGTAAGCTATTTGACGTCCAAAAAATGATGCAATTTATTATTTAATTTAAAATTGTGAAAAACACAGAAACACAGTATAAGAAAAATGCATCAATGCGGCGGAAAGTGGGGAACGGAGTGTTTTAACACTAGGTTCCCTCTGCCTACCCTGCTATATGTGGGATACAGTGTGAAGCTATGTATGTATGTATAATATTGTAATTTTTAAACTGCAGCTTAAAAAAAGCGTATTTTAACGTTATTTTTGTTTACATTACAAACAAACAAACAGACACTACGATTTTTCAGCCATTGATGAAATTGGCGATATAAATAGACAATAATTTCAAATATTTTTATGTCTAATACATATGAATACATATATTTAAGAAAATCAGAATTTGCTTCATTAAAGAACGTCATGATAAGAATTTTGTAAAAATATAATACATACATAGAAAACTGCCTGTGAGTTCGATTTCCATTTGGGGTATGATCATATTAAAATTTTCATTTTATTCACCCAAAAAGTGTCTTAAAAATATTCTTTGCCTAGCCTCCTATGCGAGATAAAAAAACTAAAAAAATAATATATAGAAAAACAAACAAAGAACACCACAACTTCCGCCCGTCGCCACCACATTTGAAGCGGGTTCGAATCCGCGAACTCTAGTCGTTCACGCCATACAAATGGCCCTTAGAAGCATAAGGCAGTTGCAGTTTTCCTGGATACATTGTACCTGTGGCGCTAGGCAAGTTACGTCGTTACTTGAGTCTAAGTAAGTTTTAAATGTTAAAAAAATTAAGTTCAAAAAAGTTCAAAATTAAATAACTTTAGTGTGAACAAGTGTATTGTAAGTAGCTGTGTTGTTAACTATTATTTATTTGAAAGGATTTTTTGTATTTTATATACATATATTTTTTTATACATACATAGCTTCACGCTGTATCCCGCATATAACAGAGTAGGCAAAGGGAACCTAGTGTTAAGACACTCCGTTCCCAACTTTCCGCCGAATTGAGGCATTGCGTGCTGAGTGGCGGTACTCAACGCCGTGCTTTGTCTTGTTAGCAAACCCAGGAAATTAAAAAATCAATTTTTCCTGGAGTGGGAATCGAACCCACAACATGTCGCGTTTACAGTCGCATGCTTGTGCCTCTGCGCCACGACACGCGTTACATTTTTTATACTGAGCATATGAGAGGAAGTGAGGAAAGTGAGAAAGAGAAATCATAATAGAACGGAGTATCTCAACACTACGTGCTCAGGTTCCCGCTGCCTATCCTGCTATCTCTGGAATATAGTGTGAAGTCAAATAAATAAAAATATCATCATAGTCAGAGTCACGATACTCATCTATATTTTTGACCGAACTCGGTTACAGGTTAAGTGGCAGAGCTCAACGCCGCCCTTTCTCTTAATTTTTTCAATAAATCCTAAAAACGTGTTTCTGAAAGTGGAATTCGAACCGATAGTCTATATATAAATACGTGAAGCAAAAACTTTGTACACCTTTTCGCGAAAATTACGCGGACGGAGGAGCATGAAACTTGGCACACTTATAGTTTATATAGCGAAGGAGTGTACATTGAAAATATGTTTTTAAAATATTGCATCAAAAATATATTAAATTAATAAAATAAATGTTACACACACTAACATGGTTTGACATCCATGTTTATATAAAGTGACATACTCGTATAGGTTGCTAGGCAACGCGTTGTTAACGCGTCAACGTCAACTCTAGTATAATTAGATACGTCAATCATAGCAATAATTACTAACTAATATTTTCACGAAACAATAAACAAAAGGTTATAAAAAGTGAAAATTATGTTCAAAATTAATTTAAATATATTTAATGGAGAATAAGTGCTTTATAAACAGTTATATCAGTGATTGAATACTAATAACGGGTGTCCCAAAATTAACGCAAGATTTGAATTCGAACTGCAGCCGCTAAGCTTTCACTATTTTTGAAATTTTGAATTGAAATACTCTTTAATAATGAAGACACGTTGTTCTATCGAGTAACGCTCCATTTTTAATAACCCTAAACTGTTAGCTGTCAAATTGCTTTTTTTTCAGGGTTGCCAACACTTCACTGCACAAATGGCGGCAAAGTCAAATCTTGCGTTAATTTTGGGACATCCTATATTTATAATGGTAGACTTATTTATTGGTAAAAACGCGTTGTCATAGCAACGTATGTATCTCCTTACACGAAAGGTTATGTCAAACTTAGGTTAGTTTAACATAATATTTGTAATTAGTAAAAATATTGTCTTTCTGCACTTTCTTTTCTTTTTCTGTTTATTGGTCCATAAAACAAATTACAATCGGTATACATTTAAATAACAATAAAATTACAACTATTGTAGTAACGATTGCATTTTTTTCTATGCAGACACAGCATGCATTGATATTTTTTTTTTTTTTTTTTATTGATAACGGACGGCAAACGAGCAGAAGGACCACCTGATGGTAAGTGGTTACCTTCGCCCATAGACATCTACAACACCAGAGATGTTGTAGATGCGTTGCCAACCTAGAGGATACTGATGGAAGGGGGGACAATGTAGTAGTCCACTATCAGAACCACCACATTTTGGGGAAAGGATGGGTGGGAAAGGGGAAAATCTGGCTTACATGCCATCGAACCGGAACACATCATTAGATATTTGGCGGTTCGTCTTTGACATGATAGTGGTCGCGAGCCAGTCGGAGGACGAACCTCCTACCACCTAACAAAAAAAAAATAAAAAAAATAAAAAACAAGAAAAAAATAACAATAAACAATAAAAAATAACACGTGATATTGGTAATTTCTAATTTAAAATTTAGACAAACAATGTTAAATAAATAAGTAAAGAGGAATATATGATAAACTAAACAATTCATCTACTTAAATATTACTCGAATTAAATTAGTTAGTTACTTTAACAATATCTTCGTATAAACAAGCCAAATTTCATACACTTCCACTTCCGTCTGCATAATTTTCGCAATAAGGGTCGAAAGTTTTACCAAGCATGGTATTTATGGAGCCCGAAGGAGTAACCACTTACCATCAGGCAGTCCCTTCTGCTCGTTTGCCATCCAGTATTCGCAAAAAAAGAAAAAAAAAAAACTCACTTCCGTCTGCATAATTTTCGCAATAGGTCGAAAGTTTTACAAATAATGTAAGTAAGACCCTTCGTTTAATACCTGTGTTACTTCAAGCAGGCACTGGTATTTCATCATATGTAATGTTAACGTTCTTAACTGTAAACTGGTAGGCGAGGAGGGAGCAGGTGTCATGTCTCTAGAGTATGTAGTGATGTCAAAATATTACGACGATAGTCATAACTAGTGTAATACGTTATAGAACATTTTTGTTTTTAGCTTCTCGTTTATTGTTCATAGCAGCGTAGCTAGCGTGGCGTTGAAGATCCGCCATTAATGCAATGAGAAGAAACTAAATTTGATGGGAAAGCAGCGAACAGGTGTCTTAACACCCCAGCCTCTCTGAGTACCCTGCCCCAGCTAAAAATACAGGAGAGTGAGCCTCTAATAGTCAAGTAATAGTCACATAACATACTACAGTGGTTTGCAGTTCAAATAAATTACATATATCTGATCATAATTTATAAAAAGAAAAGAGATAAATATAAAGTTTTATGTACTTAATACTAACTGTAAAGTTACCGTTATTTGCCCTTCGTTTGAGGTACAAGAGGCAATGTCCTTTCTCAGGACTGTATATATTTATTGTAAAATCGACTTTATTATAATATAAATAGGGTTGAAATTGTATTTTAAACAAATTACTTTCAAGACCATGTTTTGGTTTTAAACCAGGGGTTGTCAAGTTTTGAAAACTTTGTACCCCTTTTTAGTAATTATGCGTACGGAGGAGTATGAAATTTGGCGGCTTCAATGCTTTATCCTGTATAGAAGGGTAGCAGTGGCGAGGGATGATAATTTTAGTTAGACAAGCTGGTAAATTAAAGGAAGCCGATGTATATTTAGGGAAGCCGGTATATATATTTAGGGCAGTCGGTAATTTTTAGGGAAGCCGATATATTTAGGGAATAGGATGTCAAGGATAAGATTTCATAATTTCACGATACAAAGCCGGTGGGAATCGAGTTGTATACGCCTCACCACTGTAGGGTAGTCAGAGAGGACCTAGTACAGGATTTGAGATATTGGGTGTTGAATGGCGGAACTCAACACCGCGTTTTGTTTTAAGAACTTTGGCATAGTTAAAATTTATATGGAGAAGAAGAAATGAGAGGCAATATTGTATTATATAATTTTTAATGGAACTATTATATATGTTTGATGTACACTTTTATATCAATGGGATCCCAGAAAACGTCGAACTTTCCATTTTACAATTTGAAAATGTAAAAGAAGACGTTTGTGTGTTAAAGTACCAGGTGGCGATTTTATAAACTTACACCTTAGGAATGAGGAAATGCTTTCGCTCCAGTCTCTGTTTCAAAGGTATCATTACCAATAATAAAAAATTGTAAACCATTGTCAGATAAAAAAAAAAGAAATAGTCCCGCTGAGTTTTGCTTACGCCGGTTCTTCTCAAGGTCTGAGGCATTAAATTTATTGAACCGGTAGTAAATGCTGACGTTCAAAAAAATAGAAGCTTGTAACTACTTATTTTGAATAAATTATTGACTTTGACTTTGTGTATTACAAAGTAATAATTAAAATTATTCAGGATTTTTTTTTTTTCTTCCAGCGGGCCGTACTTTGACCAGCTCATTTGTAGGTAAACTTGTACACATTGACCTCGAGTGAGAGTAAATTGCATCTGAAATGCCTTGGAGTTCCCCATTTTATTCCACTTGCATTTGCATATTGCCTTTATGTATTTTGATTGCGTTAATTCTAATTTAGTATCGAATTTTGTAGTAAGGATTAACGTTGAAGAACTGTTTATATATATATGTAGTGTATTAGGAATAAGGTTTTTAATTAATTTGTACTTTGATGATGAGGGTGCAGAAAGGTATATATTCGCTTACATAGATACATGCATACTTCACGCTGTATCCACGCGTATAACATGAGCAGCCAGAGGAAACTAGTGTTAAGACCTCCGATCTCACTTTCTCTGCCGAATTGAGGGGCATTTGCGTGCTTGTGGCCGGAACTCAGCGCCGCGCTGCGTTGTTATCAAACTCTCAGAAAATGAAAAATCTGGCGTTTTAAAGTGGGGAATCGAACCCACCACCTGTCATATTTATAGTCGCACGCTTATTGCCTGTGAGACAACAGGCCAAAAATAAGGAGAATTATAGCTTAGAATCTCTCCTACAAAACTTGGAAGGGACCAATAGGCGTGTTATATTTTCCAGGCGATTCAAAATCGGTTCCAACCTTCAGTAAAAAGCAAAGATTGTATGCATTGTACATAAAAAATTGAATAACCTTTTCAGTTTTTTTTTAAGACCGTTAATAATGAAATCGTCGAACAATTGTTAATGTATCGAATATGACATATATATCAATCTCGTTGAGATAAGAATCTCTTAACAGTTCCTCCAACGGTAATATAAACTAGATTTAAAATAAAGCGTCTTTCATAAGAATTGATATAAAAATATATTTTTTTTTATAGTAAAACTTCTTTAGAATCGTTTATACGTAACGAAATAGCGACACGAAATAGAGAGACATGTCCATAGGTAAGAGTGAGACAGTTTATTATAAATTATGTAGTGTTTGCTATAACTCGTAAAAGAAACAAATAATATATTAAATAAATATAAATAGAGGCCATCATAGCACAGTGGAACAGCGTTTGACTACAAATAGGGTTGGTTGTGGGTTCGATTGATTGATGATTTGTAAATTGCAGCCTACATGTTATTCTATACTGAAATTTAAATGGGACCACATCAGAAATACTAATAGCTAGTATATATCACATAGCTTTACGCTGTATCCCGCATATAGCAGTAGGTAGAGGGAACCTTGTGTTAAGACACTCCGTTCCCCACTTTCCGCCAAATTGAGGCATTGCGCCACTCAGCAGTGGCGGAACTCAACGCCGCGCTTTCCCTTCTTACCAAACCCAAGAAATAAAAAAATCCATTTCCTGGAAAAGGGAGTCGAACCCATTACCTGTCGGGATTACAGTCGCACGCTTGTGTCTCTGCGCCACGACAGGTAGGTTAGTATATATAGTTTTTATATTATAGCGATATAAAAAAACCGTCAAAATTCACCCAGTAAAAAGTTATGCGGTAACACATATAAAAATACAGTTGAATTGATAACCTAATCTATCCTTTATAATAATGAAAACTAACTAATCGTGATTATAACGATATTGACAAATAATTTATAAATGTCACATAATGCCGAGGATAATCCGACCTTTGCCTACATTGTTGTTACGAACTATTAATTAGGGTTATTATTATAATTAGAAATATTTTGAGCAATACAAATACGCCTCTCCTATATTACAGTTTTTTTTTTTAACTTCACGCTGTATCCCGCATATAGCGGGGTAGGCAGAGGGAACCTGAGAATCTAGTGTTAAGCCACTCCATTCTCTTGCAACATTTCCGTTCCCCACTTTTCGCCAAATTGAGGCACTGCGTGTTGAATGGCGGAACTCAACGCCGCGCTTTGCCTTGTTACCAAACCCAAGAGATGAAAATACTAAATTTTACATTTCCTGGAGTGGGAATCGAACCCACAACCTGTCGCGTTTACGGTCGCACGCTTGTGCCTCTGCGCCACGACAGGCGTTAATATTACAGTTTTAATTTTTTTTTATTGTTCAAAGGAGACAAACGAGTAGAAGGACCACCTGATGGTAAGTGGTTACCTTCGCTCATAGACATCTACTACACCAGAGGAGTTGTAAATGCGTTGCCAGCCCAGAGGGTAGATGGCAGGGTAGTGGTCGCCAGTCGGAGGCTTCACCTTCTATCACCAGATTAAGATACTGGGTTACCCGCAGATTAAGATACTGGGTGATAACCGCAGATTGGGATCCCATAAGATATCTTATGGGACCCAACGGCGGAGGGGAATAGTATTATATTCACGTTGTATCCCGCATACAGCAGTAGGCCTCTGCCTATCAGAGCTTAGAAACTAGAGAACCTAGTTTTAAGATACTCCGTTCTCTTTTAACATTTCCGTTCCCCACTTTTTACTTTTGAACAATTCTATTGTGAATTTATATTTAATGTAAATGAATTTAAAATTATTCAATTTTTTTGATGATTTTTTTTATATGATAGCTAGTGCTTCTGATTGCATTTCAATTTTATTAAAATCTGACGAGTTTTTGGGTTATTTGTAATAGTTCTACTTTTTTGTGTATATTTGATGTCGGTATTCCGTTTTTTTTCCTGCCGTTGGATTTCTTTGAAAATGTGAACGGATCGGATTTGTAATATGTGGTTTTTTATGAGTAAACCGATTAGAGGCCATAGTGTGCTCCACTATGACAAATAATAATCTTACTTCTATATTCTCTCTATAACTATATCATAAAAAAACCTTTCGTTAGACAAGTATGTACAATAGATAATAAAAAATAGTTTAAAAGAGAATAAAAATAACTTTTAATATTATTTTTTTTCTTTATGCTGGTTTATTATAACCATTAAGCGTAGTTGCTATGAAAATATATTCTCATCGGATCCGGACTTATACCATTTTAGAAGAAATTGAATAACTGAAAGTAGATCAAATTGGGTTTTTAGATTTATTTATACAACTTGCAATCCAATTTTGACTTTCTGCCATTAGATTATCTTCAAAATGTGCGCACGTGTCCGAATCCATGACATGCGTTCTTCAATGCATTCCATTAAAACTGCGTGTTAAAAATATGTTATTTTTTAAATGATTCAAAGCATTGTTTGAATTCCAATATGACATATCATCAAATAAAAGTGACATTGCATTTGTATCTGGGCCCTATTTACATACAATAGTGGTTACCAGTTCGTTGACACTAAAACGAGGTCAGGACATAAGGAAAGATGTATCTTTAAATTATTTTTATTTCCTTCCTTCAGTAAGATGGATTGCGGCGTTGAGTTCCGTCACTTAACAATGTATCGAAACTTGACAAAAGATAGAGAATAGAGTGTCTTAACACCTTTACTCTTTGTCTTGTATTTAAAAAAATATATATGCATATCTTTCCCTTTCCGGGAAATGAAGTGAATGAATGATAAATTTTCATTTCCTTGCTCTGGTAACAAGGCAAAGCGCGGCGTTGAGTTCCGTCATTCAGCACGCAATGCCTCTATCTGGCGGAAAGTGGGGAACGGAAGTGTTAAAAGAGAACGGAGTGTCTTAACACTAGGTTCCTTCTGCCTACCCTTCTGTATGTGGGATACAGCGTGAAGCTCAAAAAAAATTATATCTGAAATATAAATATATGACTATAGATAACTAAATACTTATTATATTAATGATAACCTATTTTACTATAAAGTTTCATCTAAATCTGTTCAGTAGTTTTTGCGTGAAAGAGTAACAAACTTCCATCTCTTTTTATAAACATTCGTATTCATAACATTAGTAGGAAGTAAAATGTTTTAGTTCTAAGGTTTTCCCCTATCCCACCCATCCTTTCCCCAAAATGTAGTGGTTCCGATAGCGGACTTCTACATTGTCCTCCCCTTCCATCTGTATCCTCTAGGCTGGCAACGCATCTACAACGTCTCTGGTGTTGTAGATGTTCATGGGCGAAGGTAACCACTTACCATCAGGTGGTCCTTCTGCTCGTTTGCCATCAGTTATCCATAAAAAAAAAAAATAAAAAAAATAAAAAAAGCCTAGTTTAAGTTACAGTAAAAAAATTCCGTAATATGCCACTTACAAGAAACTAACAAAAAGTGTTCTCATATAAAAAATTATAAATTTACACACCTAAGATTCGAACCCACGATCTCAATAACCGTGTCAACCGTGATAAAAACCAGCTAGCATGCCATTAATAAATTATTTTTTGAAATTTTGAAGTGTTACACACTTAGGTATCGAAAAACATACTTAGAAAACGTAAAACGTTTTGTTTGGTGGTAGGAGGTTCGTCCTCCGTCTGGCTCGCGACCACTATCATGTCAAAGACGAACCGCCAAATATCTTATGATGTGTTCCGGTTCGATGGCATGTAAGCCAGGTTTTTCCCCTTTCCCACCCATCCTTTCCCCAAAATGTGGTGGTTCCGATAGCGGACTACTACATTATTCTCCCTTTCCATCTGTATCCTCTAGGTTGGCAACGCATCTAGTACATCTCTCGTGTTGTAGATGTTCATGGGCGAAGGTAACCACTTACCATCAGGCGGTCCTTCTGCTCGTTTGCCATGCGGTATCCATAAAAAAAAAAAAAAAAATTTGAACGCAGCGGGATTCAAACCCGCGCCTCTTGGAAACCGCCCAAGTGCTCTGACCATTAAACCATGCGTTCTACCGTTTTAAATAGCTTGCAGTTCATTGAGTGTCTAGTGTTAAGACACTCCGTTCTCCGCTGTCCACAATTAGAGATATAGCGTGTATATTATTGGGGTAACGGGATTCTAAATGCTTTATTCTTATAGACTGGATAAACTAGTTTACTTTAAATATATCGATACGTGACTTGAATTTTCAATCTATAACAGTATAAATACGTCGCAAAGTTACTAAGACGTTTAGTGTATAGGTTTTACCAATAATTTTTTTTTGAAATTCAATTGTTTTGTCTCTTTTATGTTTCAGAAAAAAATATTAAAATTCTAAATTCATTCTTTTGATCTCCAAATATGCCCTTATGAAATAAATAAAACTATTGACTGGATGAATTTAATGAATTTATATATAAAATATTTGAAGTTCAAAACATAAACGCCTGTCTGCTAAGGCACAAGCGCGCGACTGTAAACGCGACAGGTTGTGGGTCGTGATTCTTCCCGTCCAGGAAAATGGAATCTTTTCTACTCTAGGACTTGGTAACAAAGCAAGCGTTGGCGTTGAGTTCGCCACCAGCACGCAATGCTTCAATTGAGCGGAAAGTGGGGAAACGGAGTGTCTTAACACTAGGTTCCTGCCCGTTCCGGTTATATGCGGGGATATATAGCGCGAAGCTATGTATTACGTATTGTTATTTCGGATGGATGACAGCGCTGTTAGATTGACGAATTGAATTATTTTTTAAATGAACTGAAGTTCCAAAATTTTGAATTTAAAATAATAAATCAATGAATTTTGGGACTAAAAGCTACATATATATATATATATATATACGAGGTGTGTTCAAAAGTAAGGTGACTTTTCAAAATTTTGACGGGCAACGTACTTTCTGATTACTCCCATTTTATTTTGTTATGTTGGTACACTCTTCCCGAACATCTGTACCAAGTTTCAAGTGGTATAGCATTTTTTGTTTTATGGCTGGGAGAGGCGGTAAAGGTTATAAGTGTTTTTGCGTGCTCTCTCGGCGATTTCTTTGCTATCGAAAATATGGATTTGCATCAAATTTTGTAAAAATAAAATAAAGTGCTCCGAAACACTTTTAAAATGTTGACAGTGGCATACGGTGAAACTGTTCTTGGTAAAAAAATGTTTACAAGTGGTACAAACTCTTCCAAGATGGCCGGGAAGATGCCAATGACGAGCTCCTCGCTCTGGACGCCTCCACGTCAACAACTGATGAAAAACGTTCAAGCAGTGAAGAAAATTGTTCTGGAAAATCGTCGAATCACTATCAGAGAAGTTGCTGAGGATGTTGGTATATCGCTTGGCTGTGCCATGAAATTTTTCTAACGTTTTGGGCAGCGAGACGTGTGTCAGCGAAGTTTGTTCCGAAATTGCTCATCATTCATCTTTGCTGGTGGAGAGATTTTTGGCCAAAAACAACACCTCACAATCATGCCTCAGCCACCATATTCACCGGATTTGGGTCCTCCCATGTGACTTTTTTCTTGTTCCCAAAACTAAAGAGACCTATGAAAGGACGGTGAGATTTGCAAACATTGAAGAGATAAAGACTGCATCGCTGGAAGAGCCTCAAGGCTATACCGAAAAGTGCTGATATGAGAAGTGCTTTGACGATTGGAAAACCGTTGGCATAAGTGTATTGTATCTGAGGGGATTATTTGAAGGATAAACACAAATACTGATAAATAAATAAATATTTTTCTTAAAAATACAAAGTCACCTTTACTTTTGAACACACCTGTATATATATATATATATATAGAGAGCATATATATATATATATATATATATATATATATATATATTTTTAAAAACATATATGTATTTTTTACTTAAAAACGAAAATATGTCCTTTCTTCATATTATTTTTTTTTATTAATCACGTTCAATTCTAAAAAAGGTGAGGTCCCATGGGATTAGAGACTACTAATGTATCAATCACTTGACATGTAAAAATCATTTGCAAACATCTAAAATACTTTAAAATTAGAAATGTCGTGGGATTACGGCGTTAACTGTAAACGTGATTGGTTGTGGATTCGATTCCCACTTAGGGAAAAGATTATATTTTCATTTCTTTGCTCTGAAAAGATGCAGCGCGGCGTTGAGTTCCGCCACTAAACACGAAAAATTTGGGATTCAACCGGAAAGTGAAGAACGTAGTGTCTTAACAATAGATTCTCTCTGACTATGCGGCATAGTTCTATTTATTCCTTTTATTTTTTAAATCTATCAAAAATTTTCTGTATGACCTAATGTGTTTATCATCAATAGATAATGAATTAGCGGAAGAATGAATCCGAAACGAAAATTTCCTTGAACAATTAAAAATCGATTAGTATCATCTTGTATCGATTTAACGACTCATCTTTTAATCTAGAAGAAACAAATGATATACAATTTGACTGAAAATTTCATAGTATTTTTGAAAATTTTAAAAGAAAATCCTATGATTAGATGATCCATAGCTTCTCGCTTTATCCCTAGCGGGGTAGTCAGAGATAACGTAGCGCCAAACGCTACGATCCCTGCATACCTCTTTCGCCTCGTCATTAACCTCTTCATGCATGCCCTCCGGGGGGTCATCATGCTTTACGTGACCTTCCTCCAATATCACTGATACTGTGTTCTCGAACGTAATTTCATAATTGAAATTGTTAATTACACAGAAAACGGAAAACGTTTTAGAAACCGTAGAAAAATTTGAACGCAGCGGATTTCAAACCCGCGCCTCTTGGAAGTCGTCTAAGCGCTCTGACCGCTAAGCCATATGTTCGTATCCAGCTATGTCGAAATTCTAATACGCTTATTACAACATATTTTTGTTGTTAACATCTGATTTTGTTAAGTTGTTCTGTTAAAGATTTTTTCTATATAGTTTAGTAATTTTGGTATTTTAACCGACTTAAAAATGAGGAGGTTCTCAATTTGATTGTATTTTTACATACATAGCTTCACGCTGTATCCCGCATATAGCAGGGTCCGTTCCCCAATTTCAAAACAATATTTTTGTTGTCTAACACCATAACTTTTACTAAGTGAACCAATTTTGATGATTGTCGAATATAAAAAAAAAATAGTCCCGCTGAGTTTCTTGCGCCGGTTCTTCTCAGGTCTGAGGCATTAAATTTAGTGAACCGGTGGTAAATTATTTGACGTTCAAAAAATGAAGCTTGTAACTTCTTATTTTGAATAAAATTATTTGACTTTGACTTTGACTTTGACTACATTTACAATTTTTTATATGAGAGCTAGTGTTTCTTATTTGGTCCCAATTAAGTTAAATCTGACGAGTAGTTTTTGAGCTATTCGTAATAATTGCACTTTTTAGTGTATTTAATTTTATATCACGTTACATATTAGTTATTATCATAAAAAAAGCATCAAAAGTACTACTTTCTTATATCAATCACTGTACACTATAGCGCAATAGATACATCAGGCTATATATGTACCATGATTATTACTTCATTTCCCAGTTAAATTTTTGTTTACATTCATACAATATTTCCTAGATATGATTAGATAAGGCACTAAGCACTAAGCTCTGATAGTTAGCACGTAATGTTTACAATGCTTTGTGGAAAAGGATCCAATACCTTTATAATGCAGGAAAATAAGATATCATTTTACATCTTCACGCTTATTTTAATGAAAATAATCATTTGATGAGGCCTGTCGTGGCGTAGACAAGCGTGCGACTAGACGCGACAGATTGTGGGTTCGATTCTCATTCCAGGGAATGAAAATGTTACATAATATTATTTTTTTTAACTTCACACTGTATCCCGCATATAGCGGGGTAGGCAGAGGGCATCTGAGAACCTAGTGTTAAGACACTCCGTTCTCTTTCAACAAATCAGTTTCCCACTTTTCACCAGATTGAGGCATTGCGTGCTGAGGGGCGGAACTCAACGTCGCGCTTTGCCTTATTACCAAACCCAGGAAATGAAAATTCCATTTCCTGGAAATAAAACGAACCCACAACCTGTCACGTTTACAGTCGCACGTTTGTGCCTCTCCGCCACGACATAATATTTAGTACTTTCATTTCCTCACTCTGGTAATTAGGCAAAGCCCGGCGTTAAGTTCCGCCACTCAGCACACAATGCTTTAATTCGGCGGAGAGTGGAGAACAGTGTGCTATATCACTAGGGTATGAAATGAAAATGTATCACGCTGGAAATGAAAGTTATTATAATATCTACCTGTGACCACGGACCACTGTAAAGTGTTTGAAACGTAGGGTTTCCAAAAAGGTATAAAGAAAACAAAATATACGCGATTAATCCGGTTAAAATAGTTTTATTTAATATGTGTAATAATCGCGAAAATTGAAGAGCTCATTATTATAATATATGTATAAGGAATTTCCTAAAATATTGACTTTCCTAATAACTAAAACAACAAAACCTATATATTTACATCACTTTCTAAATATTATTTTGTATCATATTTGAAGACGTTACCTTCAAGCCACAATTTCTGCTAAAAAAAATACAACTTCACGCTTTATCCAACATATCATGGTAGTTAGATAGCACCGAGTTCTAGACATTGCTTGTTTAATGGCGTAACTCAACGCCGCTTTGACTTACCAGAGCGAAAAAATTAAACAAATTAAACATAATCATTCCTCAAACGGGAATCGAATCTACAATGAATCGATGGCCTCTACTGTAATTAATTTTAAATAAAACGTATTTGAATTGACTACCTCCACCTAACATATCTACAACCACTGTTCCGTAGCATACAAAAATGATACTTCGAGAAGTTACTAAGGAAAGCCCTTAAGAGGGCTGGAACACTAAAATACTATTAAACTACTTTAATAGTTACACAATGCTATTGTCGTAAAGTACCAGGAAATTATTTATATACATATTAACAGGAAAACTGTTAAAATTTGTCCGTCTGTTTTAAATTCTTTAATTTATTATGGAAATAACGAGTTCTAACTCCTGTCGTGGCGCAGAGGCACAAGCGTGCGACTGTATACGCGACAGGTTGTGAATTCGATTCCCATTCCAGGAAATGTAAGAGTTTAGTGTTTTCATTTCCTGGGTTTGGTAACAAGGCAAAGCGCGGCGTTTAGTTCCGCCACTCAGCACTCAATGCCTCAATTCAGCGGAAAGTGGTGAACGGAGTGTCTTAACACTAGGCTCTCAGGTTTCCTCTGCCTACCCTGCTATATGCGGGATACAGCGGGAAGTTAAAAAAGTCGTTATTTATTTCATATTGTTTGTCACACAGAAGCTCACAACCTATGGTTTCCTTCTTCTACCTTTGGTTCGATATGTGTTTCCTATTTATTTAAGACTAAGCATTGTGAGAAGAAATAAAAATATCTATTAATATTATTTAGTTAGAGAGGATCTAGTGTTAAGACACTCCGTTTTCCACTTTCCACTCGATTTCAAAACATTGCATGTTCAGTAGCGGAAGTCAAAGCTGTACTTTATCCTACTAGGGCGAGAAATTTATTTATCCTTTAATGGATCGAAGTGACAACTATCGTTTACCGTCATTGTTCCACTGAACTACGATGACCTCAAAAAATGTAATAATTCTTATACTATTTTGCACTCGAGGCCTCTAGAACGGAGCTATTTGGTTGTTTGGTGGTAGGAGGTTCGTCCTCCGTCTGGCTCGCGACCACTATCATGTCAAAGACGAACCGCCAAATATCTTATGATGTGTTCCGGTTCGATGGCATGTAAGCCAGGTTTTCCCCTATCCCACCCATCCTTTCCCCAAAAATGAAGTGGTTCCGATAGCGGACTCTCTCTACATTGTCCTCCTCTTCCATCTGTATCTCTAGGTTGGAAAGAACGCATCTACAACGCCTCAGTGTTGTAGATGTTCATGGGCGGTAACTACTACCATCAGTGGTCCTTCTGCCTGTTTGCCATCAGTTATCCATAAAAAAATAAAACAAAAATTAAAATTCTGCCTTCAAGTTCAAGGGATAAAGTGTGACAATGGAAATAATATAAAAATAGTTAAGTAACTGATGGCTGCGTTACCAACACATATTTTGTCGAAATATTAAATATTTAGGATTTTTTGGTAATGATATTAATGTGTGTGGAATTAAAAGCTGTTGACGCTCACTGGGAAATCTATAATAGTTGTATTTATTGTAAAAAATATTTGAAAAGAGCTACTGCTGAGTTTCTTGCCGGCTCTTCTCAGAACTGCCTTCGAACCAGCGGTAGCTTCCGTTAGACTGAAAACTACTAACATCTTTGTAAATTGACGATTTGAAAGTGCTTGTATGGCCTATTTTGAATAAAGAATATTTTGATTTTTGATTTCCGAAAAAAAAAAAAATGTTTATTAAGTAAAACTTAATTAAAAAAAAAGAGATATTTAAAAAAGGACGTTAAATCAGATACAAGAACAATAAAACATCATAAGCTCATAAATTCAGCTTAGGGTAATAAAGCTAAAGGTGTGTAACTGTGGACGAGGCGAAAGAGGTACTCAGGGATCGTAGCGTTTGGCGCTCCGTTCTCTTTGACTACCCCGCTAGGGATAAAGCGTGAAGCTAAGTTAAGTTAAAAGTTAAACAAGTAGACCCAGGTATTAATAATTCATTCAAGAGGTATTAATAATAAAATTTCCACTCTGAGTCAACACTTCTACATATCATATCTTTATCAATCTATTATTGTTATCAGGATTATTTATAAATCAATGTTTATTATGTTCTCATTTTAAATTGGCGTTTAAAGTGCTAAATAAACGTGTCATAAATAAATACAGGTAAATATATATAAATGTGTATAAATGTAACTAAATAAGGAAGCTTGGGAACCTAGTGTTAAGACACTCCGTTTTTTTTTTATACCACGACGGTGGCAACAAGGCACACGGCCCACTTGATGGTAAGTGGTTACCGTGGCCTATGGACGTTTGCAACACCAGGGGCATCACTTACGCGTTGCCGACTCCGTTCTCTAAGATTTCTATTGCCCGCTTTCCGCCGAATTGAGGCGTTGTATGCTGAGTGGCGGAACTCAACGCCGCGCTTTGCCTTGTTACCAGAGCAAGGGAATGAAAATAATGAATATTAATTATTATGAATATTTAATATTATCATTTCTCAAATAAGGATGAAAATTATAAAATAATAATTTTGATTTTTTACAGCTAGTGGTTATATAGCATATATAGTATCAGCTGATGTAGTCCTATTTAAATTTAGTTATGACTAGTCTAATAGTAACGCCTGTCGTGGCGCAGAGGCACAAGTGTGCGACTGTATAGCGACAGGTTGTGGGTTCGACTCCCACTCCAGGAAATGTAGTAAGGCAAAGCGCGGCGTTGAGTTCCGCCACTCAACACGCAATGCCTCAATCTGGCGGAAAGTGGGGAACGGATTTGTTGAAAGAGAACGGAGTGTCTTAACACTAGGTTCCCTCCGCCTACCCTGCTGTATGCGGGATACAGCGTGAAGTTAAAAAAAATGAGAAGTTTCTGAGTTTTTTCTAATAATTTTACTTATAGTGCATTTTACCCAATTCGATTTTGTTTTGTTATTTGCTCTCATTATTATTTATTGATTAAATTTCCCTGGATTAAATATTATATATATTATATATATATATATATATACAAAGGATGATATATATAGAGATATATATATATATATATATATATATATATACATATATATATTAGTTATATATATATATATATATATATATATATATATATATATATATATATATATATATATATATATATATATATATATATATATATATATATATATGATTATGTTAAATATTGATTAAATTTCGATTTTGGATTTAATTTTTTGCTATTTATTTCATTATTTAAAAAATTACAAAATATTACGATATTTTTTTATTTCCACTTAGCAAAATAAAATTTTCTCATTTTAAAAATATGATATCGAATTTCCTTTTTATTCATTATGCTTCTCCATTATTTTAGATAAAGATTTAACTGTAAAATTATATATCTATTGTTTAATTTGAAATGATAATTTTGTGTATAGCAATAGAGGTCAACCGATAATGCTGTTTCTTATTGTTTGTATATAGACTTTTTAAGCAAAATTTTATTTCATTGTTATTATTATATTCATTTAGAAAAAGCCTTTGTAGACGACAAATAATACATACATACGAATACAGCAGGGTAGGCAGAGGGAACCTAGTGTTAAGACACTTCGTTCTCCACTTTTCCCCGAATTGAGGCAATAACAAATAAAAATATTATAAAATAAAATATTTTTTTTGATTTTGAATGATATACAATGTTATAAAAAAAATTAAAGCATTTATTATTTATTCTATCTGTATTTCTTAGTCTAACAGTGGGAATCGAACCCATAACCAATCATATTTGCAATCAGTCGCTGGCTCGCAACATAATTAAAAGTAAAATTTATTAAACAAAAAGAAAAAAAAGTACAGTACATCAAACAAAAACAATCTAACAAAGACAATCGTCTTTTCAACCAACATATTCACCAGCCTTAGTCATAACGGTGTCACTACAATAAAAAAAAAATTCAAAAAAAAAAAAAACAAACCATTAGTTGGAACAATTAAACATAATTTGTCACCTTGACCGCGCCACTAACGTGACCGGGATAGCAAAACTGTGCTAATGATTTTTATTACGAATCTCAAATCGGTATCGACATTCCGTTCAGACTCCTTCTTGCTAGCGGTTGGCCTACTATACCTCCCATATATAAAAGATACCACCGAGATGCCACTTCAGTACGAATCCGACGCTTAAATGTGAAGATCGCGACAAATATTTTTGTATTTATTTTTTTAGAACCGGTATGGGGCATCAGGCGTTGGCGTTTGCGGTCGCAGTCCTCCTCGGGCTAGCGGAGTGCGGACCTCCAGGGAAACCCACGTTGGGATGGGGCGAGAGGACCTTTGCGATTGTGGAAGTCAACCAAGCAGCCACCGCGTACAACCAGCTCGTTACACGGAAAGATGCAGCTGATGTTTCCGTTTCCTGGAATGTCTGGTCTGGGGATGCAGCGAATAGTGCTAAAGTGTTGCTAAATGGAGAGGAGGTCTGGTCTGGCGCGTCTGGAGCGGCTGCGTCTGCCACCTTCCCCGTCAAGAAAGGTGGAAGGTATCAAATGACAGTGCAACTTTGCAATGACGATGGATGCAGTTCGAGCGACCCCACCGAAATCGTTGTAGCTGATACTGATGGAAGTCACTTGCCTCCACTGGAATATACGATGGGAGAAAAAAATAAACCGTTCAAGCAAACATCTGGAAAAGTTGTAGGTGCATATTTCGTAGAGTGGGGTGTCTATCCTAGGAAATTCCCCGTGGACCGTATTCCTGTGCCTAACCTGACTCATCTTCTTTACGGTTTCATTCCAATTTGCGGCGGTGATGGTATCAATGACAGTTTAAAAGAAATCGAAGGCAGTTTCCAAGCATTACAGCGTTCATGCAGCGGTCGCGAGGACTTCAAGGTTTCAATACACGACCCATGGGCCGCTTTACAAAAACCACAAAAAGGATTGTCTTCATGGAATGAACCCTACAAGGGCAACTTCGGTCAACTAATGTCCCTTAAACAGGCCAGACCAGACTTGAAGATTCTTCCTTCCATTGGTGGGTGGACTCTTGCCGATCCTTTCTTCTATTTCACTGACAAATCTAAGAGAACCCGCTTTGTGCAGTCCGTAAAGGAGTTCCTTCAAACATGGAAATTCTTCGACGGTTGCGACATTGATTGGGAATTCCCTGGCGGTAAAGGTGCTAACCCTGACCTCGGTGGTCCTGAAGATGGTGATGTTTATGTAAGTTTAATGAAAGAATTACGTGAGATGCTTGACGAGCTCTCAGCTTCTACTGGTAAGAAATATGAACTGACTTCTGCTATCAGTGCTGGTTGGGATAAAATCCAAGTAGTCGACTACAGCAAGGCTCAGAACTATATGGACCATATTTTCTTGATGAGCTACGACTTCAAGGGGGCCTGGTCAAATGACACCCTTGGACACCAAACTCCATTGTACGCGCCTGCCTGGAATCAAAAGGAAACTTATACATCCGACTTTGGTGTAAAATATTTGTTGGCTCAAGGCGTGAATCCTAAGAAGATTGTAGTAGGTGTTGCTATGTACGGTCGTGGATGGACCGGCGTCCACGGTTACGAGGACAACAATCCCTTCACAGGTAACGCTACTGGACCTGTAAAGGGTACTTGGCAAGACGGTGTGGTCGATTACAGAGAAATTGCCAACGAAATTGCCCAAGGAAAGTGGGAGTTCCATTATGATAATGTTGCCCAAGCGCCTTACGTGTTTAGACCTGGAACTGGAGATCTTATAACCTATGATAATGCTAGATCAGTCATCGAGAAGGGTAAATATGTGAGGAATAACAAGCTAGGTGGTCTATTTGCTTGGGAAATCGACGCGGATAACGGTGATCTGCTGAATGCGATGAACATGGGCCTTGGTAACAGTCCGGCTTGAAGTAGTAATGTGATATAAGTTTATTATAAGTCAGGTCTCAACTAGGTTAATGTAAGGATACAATATTTATAATAAAGACTGGTAAATTTTATTATTATTATTTTATTTTTGCCCTTAATTTATGGAAATAACTTTTACGAAATACATAAAAATAGTTAATAAATTTAACGATGTCATAAAACGTTATCATTAAATGAATATTTGTCATAAATTCATTATGAGTAAAAAATAATATTTTTGCACAGTATAAATAATTTTTAAATAAAATTCTTTTTTAAACATATAATTAGTTATATACAGGAGAGATTTAAAAAAAAAAATAACGAATACTATCTCTTTCTTTGTCATAAATACTTTACCTCTTTTAGTGTCATTATTTTACTTGGAATAACTTAAGGCATACATTGTTCAGGTCGAAGACATATTTATTCGACCATTTAGCCTAATAATAAAATTAATAATCAAACAAGTTTCTTATTGTTATATTATGGCCAAATTATACGAAGTATTTATAAATTATAATATATTATTATACATACATAAATACATACATAGCTTCACGCTGTATCCCGCATATAGCAGGGTAGGCAGAAGGAACCTAGTGTTAAGACACTCCGTTTCCCACTTTCCGCCGAATTGAGGCAATACGTGCTGAATGGCGGAGCTAAACGCCGCGCTATGTCTTGTTGCTAGAACGAGGAAACGAAAATAATAAATATTAATTATTCTAAATATATGATATTTTCATTTCCTGGAGAGGAAATCGAAACAACAACCTGTCGCGTACAGTCGCACATGTACCTCTGCGCCAAGACTGAAATATTTAAAATAATTTAAATATAATAATTTCCACGAGTGGGAATCGAACCCGCAACCAAACGCGTACAGACGCTGTATTGACCTCAATGTATGGATACCCACGTAATTGTTACCTACATGCATTTCATTACCGAGGACATTATATTTAATCGCATAACGGTGAGACCGGTCCTGTCGTACTAATCTTGTTTGTAAACAGCCATCGACCCTGTTTTAGTATGAACTTTGTTTTATACTAGCTTGTGTATGTATTTAGGTTGTATGGAGTTCGATTTTTTTAATGGTCTTCTAATAATAACAGACGTATACTAATAATAACTAGACTTATAATAAGGCCTGTCGTGGCGCAGAGGCACAAGCGTGCATCTGTAAACGCGACAGGTTGTGGGTTCGATTCCCACTACAGGAAATGTAAAATTTAGTATTTTCATTTCTTGGGTTTGGTTTCAAGGCAAAGCTCGGCGTTGAGTTCCGCCATTCAACAAGTAATGCCTCAATTCAGGGGAAAGTGGGGAACGGAATTGTTGAAAGAGAATGGATCTTAACACTAGGTTCTCTGGTTCCCTCTGCCTACCCCGCTATATGCGGGATACAGCGTGAAGTTAAAAAAAAAAAATATATAATTCTAAAGAATTCCTATTAATATTATAAATAAATTTCTAAACGGATCTTGATGAAACTTTGCAATATAGCGTATACATGAGAATAATATATTATAAGCGCCTGTCGTGGCGCAGAGGCACAAGCGTGTGACTGTAAACGTGACAGGTTGTGGGTTCGATTCCCACTCCACTTCATTTCCTGGGTTTGGTAACAAGGCTAAGCGCGGCGTTGAGTTCCGCATTTTGCACGCAATGGCTCAATTCGGCGGAGAGTGGGTAACTGAGTGTTTTAACACTAGGTTCTCAGGTTCCCTCTGCCTACCCTGCTATGTGCGGCAGTGTGAAGCTAAAAAAAAAGAAAACCTACTTCAATCTAAATTTAAATTGGACCATTAAGAAGCCTATCACATTAAAAAGAATCATCAAAATTTGTTCAACCAGTAAGAAGTAACCAACATAAACAATACAGTTGTGTTTGGTGGTAGGAGGTTCGTCCTCTGTCTGGCTCGCGACCACTATCATGTCAAAGACGAACCGCCAAATATCTTATGATGTATTCCGGTTTGATGGCAAATAAGCCAGATTTTCAGCTTTCCCACCCATCCTTTCCCCAAAATGTGATGGTTCCGATAGCGGACCACTACATTGTCCTCCATTTCCATCTGTATTCTGTAGGTTGGTAACACATCTACATCATCTCTGGTTGTAGATGTTCATGGGTGAAGGTAACCACTTACCATCAGGTGGTTCTTCTGCTCGCTTGCCATCCGTTAACCATAAAAAAAAAAGAAAAGTCGAATGACAACGAACAAGGAGTCAATTTTTGTTCTTCTTCCATTAAGTATTAACATATAGTTTATCTGCAATTTTATCAATAGGAAAACATATATTTTTATACTATTTCAACCATTTTACGTTTTTACATGCATTTTCCAAAGCTTCCCAAAACGAAGATTGATAACAGCACTCTCAACTAACGGATGTCCTGTCACGCACAGATATGGAACTTGTTGCTGTGTGGCCAGTAAAACTACTACTTGCCAGTTTATACCAGTAAACAAGTGGATAAACAGGAAATGCATAGTTTTTAAGGTAGATATTTTTAATGAAAGTTTATTTGTAAATTTTTGTTTTTTGAAGATAATTTCTTCTTCTTCTAGCCCTTATCCCATTATTTGGGGACGGGTCTCGGTTGTCGGTTCAGGTAATTGGGCTTATTATTATTACTTATTACTTATACGCGCGATATATTGTCGTGGCGCAGAGGCACAAGTGTGCGACTGTAAAGCGACAGGTTGTGGGTTCGATTTCCACTCCAGGAATGTTAATCTTTTTATTTCCTGGGTTTGGTAACAAGGCAAAGCGCAGCGTTGAGTTCCGCCACTCAACACGCAATGCCTCAATCCGGCGGAAAGTGGGGAACGGAATTGATGAAAGAGAACGGAGTGTCTTAACACTAGGTACTGCGTGAAGTTAAAAAAAAATATATAACTTATTTTATTATTTAATATTTTAATACTGATTAATATTATTTTTTTGGAAATAATTATTGTAAATAAATAACTTTTCAACTGAAAGTGTGATCCTGTGATTTATCAACTTATTTCACTTAATTTAAACTTCATTTAACAGCGTAGCCAGCGAGTCGAGTCAAATGATAATATATCTTTGTTTCTTACATGAACATATGTATTACTATAAATGATATTTGGATTAAAAAAAAAACCTAATATCCAAAAAAAGTAAATAAGTAAGTAAAAAAATTTCTAAATTTGTATACATATTAATAAATATATTTGTATGCTTTGCGACTTTGGATTTTACAACTAATTTCTATTGTGGACATGGAACTTATTGCAAGCAATGCCAGAGCTCTGACAAATTCCACACTGATTCGAATTCTGATACGTTCCAATTTTTATACGTATCCGATATTAATATTTTCTCTATGTATTAATATCATCTATATATAAATACGTGAAGCAAAAATTTTGGATCCGTTTTTACGAAAATTACGCAGACGGAGGAGCATGAAACTTGGCACACTTATAGTTTAAATAGCGAAGGAGTGCAGAATGATAGTATCTTTTTAAAATAATACATAAAAAATATATAAAAGTAATAAAATGAATGTTACACACACAACCATGGTTTGACATCCATGTTTATATAAAGTGACATATACATACGTAGCTAGGACGCGTTATTAACGCGTCAATGGGGACTCATATAAAAACGCCAATTTAATGTCCACACACTCATATTGACGTCTCGATTAACGGATAAACAATACTGAATGTTTTTTTTAGTTTCATGCTTTTTTCTACATAACGAGGTGGACATATATACATAGCTTCACGCTGTATCCCGCACATAGCAGGGTAGACAGAGGGAATAATAATAATAATAATAATTTTATGTATTATTTCTTTTTTATTATACTTTATTTAGTTTTTATCATTAAATAGTGTTTCGCTCAAACATATTTGTGAGAGCGATGTGTTCTGTTTTACCATTTGTTTTTCGTTAGTTAGAAAAATTTTTGGTTGAGAGTATGGAAGAAGTGAGGCAGCTCGTGCAAGAAGAAGGCAGGGAGGCGAGAAACCTAGTTGCTTTCCACGTCGCCGTGGATACGCCAGGGAATGAACCTTGTCGCGGTGGTGGGGGCTTAAGAAAAGCAGGAACA